>JAPYYD010007255.1:0-10423 GCA_028551405.1 Uromys caudimaculatus
CAGACCACATAACAGACACTGATGGGTCAGTGGTGGACCAGACCTCACATTGACTGGACTGCTTAGATGTGCACATCCTTGGTCCCTTTACTTATATATTATTGATCTCACTTCTGGATCCCAAAGATGTGCTTGATGGGTTTGCTGGATCTTTGTCCCTTTGCTGAATAAATCTCTGTTCTCTGCTTTCCTCTTTTAAAAAAAAAAAAAATATTATGGATAATGTAGAGAAAAATGAATTTGGGAAAAAGTAAATCATTGTATCCTTTGGGTAAGAATTAATGGAACAGTCATTATTGTTGTTCAATAAAACAGTTAAAAGTTGAACTACCACATGATCTAGTTATCTCTTTTCTGGATGCACAAACAAGCCAAATATAATCAACAAATTCAGAAAAAAACTTCTTTTTCTTGTCAATAATAGAGTTATTCACAATAGCCAGTGTGTTTGTTTGTAGATGAAAAAAATATGTGAATATGTGTTTATGTATATGAATGTGTGCACATGCTGATTCTTTGAAAATGAAACAACCATTTCTGGGTCAAGAACGAATGACTAGAAAGGTCAGAGGCCCTAAGACCTACTATTATTATTTTGCTAAATAAACACAGCAACTCTTAATAATTTTTATTATTAAATATTGTTATTTAATAATAAACTATTTAATAAATTTTATTTTACTAAATAAATGAATTAATTTTATTAAATAATATTACAATATCATTTTGCCAAATAGATATAACAAATTCCTAATGAATACCTATTATAGATCAACGTATCTCTTCACCTTCACCTGAGAATCTTCATTTGGTTTAGACAGTGGTTAACACAGAGACTCTGAACTGGACAAAACTACAGAGAATATGGAAGTACAGTATGATTAGTCTTAAAGAAATACAGAACCACCACCATTATTACCCCAAACCTCAGTGATCATTGCAGAAAAGGGACAAAAAGAGTACAAGTAAGAGTCAGAGGTAGTGGATGACACAGCAAGACATCTATATATATGAACTCACAGTAGTTACAACTGTATACATAATAATTTTGCAAGTCCAAACCAGAAAAAAATTCCAGATAATGACACAAAATGCCACCATTATCTGTGGAGCTACTGTCAATCCTTAGCTGCTAGGAGAGAGAGAGAGAGAGAGAGAGAGAGAGAGAGAGAGAGAGAGAGAGAGAGAATACAGACCCTGGTAAGCCAATAATACCCCAGTGGAAAACCAGACACCAAAGACTTTAAGGGCAGCACAAATTAGTCTTGAGAAGTATAAAAAACAAAACAAAACAAATCAACAACAAAGCAAAGGATACCAAGTTTAGTGGCTAGGAATGGGAGAAGAGATATGCAAAGAGTTGGGAAAGGATCAGTAGAATAAAAACAAAACTCTCAAAGAAAACACACAAACACATTCACATACACCATGTATGGGAGAATGAATGTTTTAAAGTTTTTATTTCAATTATTTTTTTAGCTGGGTGTGTTTGTGTGAGACTGTGTGTATATGTATATGTGCATGCGTATCAGTGTGTGGGCACATATGCGGAGATCAGAAGACAAGTTTCTGTAGTAGGTTCTTCTTTCACCATGTTGTCTCCATGGATCAAACTCAGGCTTGGTGGAAAATGTTTTGACCTGCCTAGTTATCAAGATGGCCCAAGAAAAGGAAACTTTGTCCTTTGTAATACCACCTGTGAAATTCAAAGGCATTTTGCTCAACACATTAAGTGAAAGCATCAACCTACACTCAACATGAGTCATGATAAAGAGAATCAGAAGACGTTGATGTCATAAAAACAAAGAGCAGGATAGTGGCTGTCATAGTTGGCAGTTAGGCAAATGAGGAAATGGTATTCAAAAGGTACAAAATTTATGTAAAGCAGGACAAAAAATTCTGATGTTTTAAGATGCGACATGGTGATGATGGATCATGATACATTTGTGTATACTTAAATTTCATAAGACAAAACGGCCATCATACATTTACCTTTGCTTTTTTTCTTCTTTTCTGGCATGTATGTGTGCTGTGGCTGTATATGCTTGGTCACATGTGCACATGCATGTATGAATATGCATGTGTGTCGGTATCTGAAGCTGATACCAAGTGTCTTCCTTAACAGATTTCTACTTTATGGGTTGATGTAAGGTCTCTGGCAGTATGTGGAAGTCCCCAGTTCTTAGTCAGCTTGTCCAATGTCCTTCCTGTTTCTGCCTCGAAAATGCTGGAATTACAGACAACCACCATGCCTACCTGGCTTATATGTGAGTCCTGGGATTCAATCTCTCATCCTCATGCTTGCATAGCAAGAGTTTTATCAACAGAGCTATCTACTCAGCACTCATCCTGCATATTCTAAACACATGTTTAAAAGTTATGTATGTTAGTTGTCAGATGTTCATTAGCTTGACTGGCAAAATACAACTTCATAACATACAAATACAAATGTATATGATAACAAAACAGTATTTTATGATGAAATTGCACATAATTTTATCTGTATTTGATCAAGCTACAAAAATAAATTCACATTTTTCTTAACATGTATCTGCTATACGTTCAGATATAATCTATGTCCTTCCCAGAGTAGTTCATTCTACTGATTTTGTCTTCTGTAAGCATTAGGTTCTCCTTCATTTTCCTTAGTGTAACTATGTCTTTTAAAGCTCTCATTAAATCTTTGCCTTTTCAGTAAGTCCATATGCACTCTGAATCACAGTCTTTCTGCTACTGCTACCTCATGACACTCACTCTACAATCGTGGTGATCTACCCCCTTCTGCACTTGAATCATTACTTCTATCAATAATTACACCCCAGGGAACTCCTTGCTATTCATTCCCTCTTCCTTAGTTGTAAGAAATGACAATAAGCATACAGTTTCAAACTCTATGTTTAGGGTTCACAGCACACTCTTCTGTACAGGAAGCACATTTTGAGGCATTGTATCAAGGAGAGAAAAGCTGGGAATTAATTATAAGCCAGGAACTGTGGACCCACAATGCCTGTGGTTGAAAGAAATCAGTCACATGTACACACACACACACACACACACACACACACACACACACACACACGTCTCAATTTTGCTTCAAGCTGGTTTTATGGAGAAAATTTACTACAAAACCCTGCCCTAACTAAATGGTACATCCACTGAATTACTTATGGTTAAACAATATCATGGGGAAAATAGCTGACATGTTGGGTTGCTTTATAAAAAGAAATACATTCTTCAGTTCAGATTGTAGAGGAACCTCTAATGCTGTCAGAAATTAGCCTCTGGCTATTCGACAGCTTGGGCATAGATAGATAGGTAGATAGATAGATAGATAGATAGATAGATAGATAGATAGATAGATAGATATCAAAACTGCATTCCAATTTTCTCCTCTTCATTATCTAAAATGTTTTCTCCACTAGATGTGTATATGTGGTTAGGATTAATTCTTCAGTATCTAGTTTCCCCTCTTCATACAGATAGTGTGATTACTTTCATCTAAAACAACCTTCTTTATTCCAGAAAATGTTCTATCAGTATGTTACATTCATGGAATGAGTTCCTAGAAAATAAAAAAGATATGACACTATTTTTTATTTGCATGAAACAATTCTCTGTGACTGTAGCATTTTTCCACTTTTCATCCTATCTTTTGCCCTATATTTCCTAATGTCTCTGGATATAGGAGATAAGAAACTAGGAAAACAGAGTCATGGGGAGAGTAGATGCAAGAAAATGCTGCAAGATGATGCAAATACGGTGGCTGTAAATACTGCTCCTTTTCTTTTCTTACTGCTATCTACATCATTGGTTTTCAAACTTGTCTCCCAAGTCTTTGGTAGAACATTATATATTTCCAGTTAATAACTGAAATTTGACTTGTAATTTTCCTTTGGGCTGGGGATATGGTTCAGTAGATGAATTACTGCTTACTGCTGTTCAAATGTGAGGACCAGAATTTAGATCCACAGAACCCATGTAAATAGAGGGTAAGTGTGGTGCCAATATCCAATTCTAGCCTGAGAAGGCAGAGACAAAAGGTCCAGGGAGCAAAGTAGCTAACTAGAGTAGCCTGTTTGTGGAATCTGGATTCAACCTTGACTCAATAAATAAAGTGGAGAAAAATGGTTAATACTTCGGAGGTCAACTTAGGTCCTTCATTTGTACACATGTGTGAAGGTACCCCTCCCCCATACACATAAACTGTATTCATTTTTTGTCCACTTGGCACAAGCTTGGGCCATCTGGTAAGAGGAATAAGAAGAACCTCAATTGAGAAAATATTTCCATAAGATTGGTCTGTATGTAAGCTTGTAGGACATTTTCTGATTACTGTTTGATATAGAAGGACCCAGCACTGTTGGCAGTGGCACTCATGGGTAGGTAGTCCTGGGTACTATAAGAAAAAAAAAGCTGAGCAAGCCATTGAAGGCAAGCCTTTAAAAAGCACATCTCCAAATGTCCAGAGTTCCCTTCATACTGTACTGCAGCTGTAAGCTGAAGTAAACTCTCTCCTTCCCATGTTGACTTTGGTCAGTATTTTAGCATATCAATATGTAGTAAACCAGGACAAACACCTACATAAACTCATCCATGTGTGATCATGTGTCTGCATATGCACACCATACCCAGAGACACACTAAAAAGAAATGAAAGAAATCTGAATAGACGTTTGTTTATTGACTATAAATGTAGTCTGTCTAATATGTTCCAAGAAATATTGAAAAGGCACTATTAATATTAACAAGGATCTAGTTCATCAGCCCACAGTAATTGTTGTATACTGATTAAAATGTTTTTTTTCAATTCTAAAGGGGGCACTTTTTTCCAGCAACTCATGTGTGAATATAATACTAAGGTGGATTTTTGGTAACTAGATTCTTGATTCATGGACCTAGAAATAGATTGATAAGTTGTCTACTCCCAGAACTATCTCTCATATGTTCACTTCCAAGTCAAAACAATTTCTGGTTCTATAATTTTCAGTTCAATATAAATTATGTACCATATAATTAAGCATTTTAATAAAGCTGGAATCGAGAAATATTATATTTCTTATATATATATATCAGCTGTGCATGCTATCATACTCAAGATTGTATATTTGGAGAAATATGATTTAGTGTACTCTAGAGTTGTTAACTCTCTTTCTTATGGAGATTGTATAGCCCTTATTCAAAATGTTCTGGGGTGTATCTTGCTCTCATTGATAATGTCCATGCAGCATGTGTGTGTGTGTGTGTGTGTGTGTGTGTGTGTGTGTGTGTGTGTGTGTGTGTGTGTAAGAGAGAGGGGGGGTTTATGGGGAGATGTGTCATATAAAAGGTTCTGATGTTCTCAGAATCCAAGATGACTTAACAAGAAATGTTGTGAGGATGATTTATCTCTGTGCCTTCAGGCACAAAGTAAAGGAAACGGATATGAAATGCAGTCATAGTAGTCATGCTTTCATCCTGCTTTATGTACCCTGTGATCTCAAATGAGGAGTCAATACTTTCTTTTACCAAATGCAATGAATATATGGAATATTTCACTTTCAGTCTCCCCTGTGCTTGAGCATTCCTTCATCTAGAGAAAAAGAAGGTGTTTGCCAATCTGGCCTTTTAAGTTAACCTGATTCAAGGAAAACTAGTCCAAGGGGAAAGGACCAGAAGTACTGACAGAAGCTTTAAGTAGCAAGTGTCAGATGTTTATATTTGAAAGAAGCACCACTCTAAAGTGGAACAAAAGCTGAATACAAAGCTAAAAGATAAGTAATTAAATACACTTTTTACAGAATCATCTTTCATTTTTGATAGTACCATGTACATTTGTATGTATAAAGTAGCTAGATATTATGAGCCTTGGATATTATTATAATTTAAAGTCTCCCTCATGGTCAACTTTAGTACTCACTTGCTGATACCTTAGTATTTCTAGAAAGGGGTGCTTTACAATTACCCATCTTTAGGAGTTGAAACAAAAGGTGACCAAGGAGTTACAAATTGGAAAGGAAGAAGTCAAAGTATCACTATTTGCAGCTGATATGATAGTATATACATAAGTGACCCTCAACAATCTACTAGAGAACTCCTCCAACTGAAAAACAACTTCAACAAAGTGGCTGGATATAAAATTACCTTAAAGGCTTCAGTAGCCCTATTTTATATCAATGATAACAGGGCCAAGAAAGAAATTAGGGAAACAACACCCTTCATAATAGCCACAAATAATACAAAATATCTTTGTGTAACACTAACCAAGCAAGTGGAAGATTTTTATGACAATAATTACAAGTCCTTAAAGGCAGAAATAGATCTCATAAGATGGAAAGATCTCCAATGCTCATGGATTGAGAAGATTAACATAGTGAAATGGCCATCATACCAAAAGCAGTCTACAGAGTCAATGTAATTCCCATCAAAATTCCAACACATTTTTTACAGATATGGAAAGAGTAATTTTTAAGTTCATATAGAAAAACCAAAAACCCAGGACACCCATAACAACTCTGAACAATAAAGGAAGTTCTGGAGGAATCATCATCCCTAAACTCACCTATACAGAGAAATTGTGATTAAAAATAAAACACATGGAATTGGAACAGAGACAGACAAGTTGATCAGTGGAATAGAACTGAAGACACGGAAATAAACCCACAAATCTAGAACACCTGAAGTTCCTGAAGCAAAAGAAGCCAAACCATACAGCAGAAAAAAGAAAACCAGTTCAACATTCTCAGTCATCAGGGAAATGTATCAAAAGTAACCTGAGAATTCACTTTTCAGCAATCAGAATGGCTAAGATCAAAAACTGAAGCAACAGCACATCTAGGCCAGAATTTAGAAAAAGGGGCACACTCCTCCAAAGTTGATAGGATTGTAAACTTGGAAATCAATCTGGGAGGTCCTTAGAAAATTGCAAATCATTCCACCTCAAGCCCCAGCTATACTACTCCTGGGCATATGCCCAAAAGATGATTCGCCATACCAGGACATGTGCTCCACTATGTTCATAGCAATCTTATTCATAATAATCAGAAATGGGAAGCAACCCAGATATCACCCAAAGAATGGATACATAAAATGTGTTTCATTTATACAAAGGAATAGTATTTAGCTACTCAAAAAAGGACATCATGAATTTTGAGGGCAAATGGATGGAGCTAGAAAATAACATCCTCAATGAGATAACCCCAACCCAAAAGGACATGCATGGGATGTACTTACTGATAAATGGATATTAGGCAAAAATTACAGAGTATCCATGATACACCCTATAGATCCTAAGAAGTTAATCAAGAAGGAAGGTCCAAGTGAGGATGCTTAAATCCCACTTAGAAGTAGAATCAAAATAATCATGTGAGGCTGATGTTGCTAAGGATCTGGATGGGAGAGGGAAGGGGTGATGGGAAGGAGGCAGGATCAGGTGTTCAGTGAGACAGGAGAGAGGCTCAGAGGGCCAGAAGAATGAATGGGACTATGCAGTGCAGCTGCTGAGGGATGAAGGCGGTGAGTAGAACCTCTAGAATGACCCTGAGACATGGGATAATGGTGACTTCCAGGAATCAATGTGGGTCACTGTAGCTGACATGCCCAACAGTGGGGAGATAGAACCTGAAGAGACCACCTCCAGTAGTCAGAAAGGACCACCTAGTGCACGGATAAGGACATCAACTCACCTACAAAACTTTCTCCCCAAAATTGTTCCTGTCTAAGAGAAATGCAGGGACAAAAATGGAGCAGAGACTGAAGGAAAGGGTGAACAGAAACTGGGCCAAATTGGAATCCATCTCATGGGCAGGCTCAAAACCCTGATATTATTACTGATGTTGTGTTGTGCTTGGAGACAGGATCCTAGCATTGCTGTCCTCTGAGAGGCTTTACCACCAGCAGCTGACTGAAAGAAATGCAGACACTCACAGAGTAACGTTGGATGGAGGTTGTGGACCCCTATAGAAGAGGGGAAGGATTGAATGAATTGAAGGGCATGCCAACCCCTTAAGAAGCCCAACAGTGTCAAATAACGTGGGTACCTGAGAGCTCCCAGAGACTTAGCCACCAGCCTAAGGGTATATACGGGCTGATCAGAGGCCCCTGACACATATGTAGCAGAGGGCATCCTTGTCTGGCCTCCATGGGAGAGGATGTGCCTAACCCTGTAGAGATGTCCTGCGCCAGTGTGAGAGGATACCCGGAGGGCAGCACCCTCCTGGGGATGAAGGGGATGAGGGGTAGGGGAAAAATGCTGGGAGGAAGGACTGGGAGGGAGGCAACACTTGGGATGTAAATTAAATAATTAATTTAAAAAGTATTATCAAAAAAGAAAAAAATAGAAAAATACTATGAAGAACTTTGCAGCCTTTTTGAGCCATATTTAGGGAAAAACACTTCCTCTTATTCGAAATAATGGGATATGAGTTCTGCTTCTGTCCCTGAGTTGAGACATAGCATTACAATCTGCTCCAAAGATTACAATTTACGTTCTATTGTTTCCTAGTATAATAGTTCATCCATCTGGGATCATTAACCACCTAACCAAGAGATCATTCTGTTGGGAAGGCTGATTCAACTGTGGCCAGGGAAACAAGTTAATATCATGAGATCATGGACCCCTAGAATCCCCTCTCTCTACCAAATGCTTATAGATGTTCATTGCTATCTGTTGCTTTTTCTGAGTTCTAATTCAAAATATGCAACTTTTTCTTTATCTTTGTCATATATCTCCTTTGAAAACCGGCCTACACCCTAAGCACACTTATACCTGTACTTTGAAAGTCTCATAATTTCTCTGCAACTCCCCTTCAAACATACAGCTGCTTCCCAATCTCCATTGTTGATCTTGCAATGTTTCCTTGGAACCCAACTCAAAAGGCATGACATTTTCTTTATCTCTCAAGTTGATTGGGAGATGTCAAGATTTTCACCCTGTCTGCCCTGTTGTTTTTCTTTCAAACTAAGAAAATTGATTAAGAAAATGGTTATCAAGCTTCCTCGTGAAATTTTAAACACACACACACACACACACACACACACACACAAATTCTAGGGAAAGATATGTACTCTTAGGAAATCATCTTAAGATCCCTTTCCCCAGAACTTCTTGGCTTTGGGTGCTTTTGAAAGAACAGTAACAGGTTCTCCATTTTGCTGTTGATTTTGAGCCATGATCTCTTGATGAAGTGTAAGTTGAGAAAAGACCAACTTTTAAAATTTAAATAATTCTAAGTTTCTAATGGTGGAAAGTTTAACACCAAGAAATTTGGTAATTTGAAGTGTCTATATCATGACCTCAATTATAAGGTGAAGTAAATTTTTATGTCTATACTTAAAAAGTAACCTGTGGATATATTTTGTTCCTTCCACTAAAAAAAAAAAAAAAAAAAAAAAATCAGAGAATCAGTATCTTTCCATATGCAAAAATAATACATTACTATTGTAATAGCTGAAAATATTAAAATTTAAATTGCATTCTACTCTACTGTCAAGATTGTATTAAGCAAACTTAAATGTACTAAAAATGACAGTACAATAAAATGCAGCGAATGATAAATCACTAAGCTTCTCTATTTCATATATGTGAAGAGAGGGTTGAATTAAAGGGCTTGATTCTCCCTGCCCAAACTTGTCTCAATGTTTCAGCATTTCTTGTAAGAGAAAAAGAATTAAATTAGCATGCAGTTCTACCCTTAAAAGACATTTCTTGCTCTAGCAAAAGTTATGGACACAAAGAAATGAAAATCAGTTTCAAATTTGTATTTGCTACAGGGTAAATGGGGGTATGGTTAGATATGAAGTAGATATCAAGAAGTTTAATTGGAGAACTACTCTCCTAATATCCAGAACAACACAAACTAAGGGATTGAAGTAGATGCTAGGATTCGACCCCATTTCTCCACTCAAACCAAAAGTATAAGAGCAAAGACTAGCTTACTTCTCTCTGTCATATATTTTAGCAGGAAATGGTTTAGTACATGATGCTTGATAGATAACTTCTCTAATAATTTTCTAAATGGAAAAAGCTTATCAAAAACCAACTATAAATTAAAAATCTCTGTAAAAGATAATTAAGCACTAAATTATATTCAAAATATATTTACAGACATCACTGTCTTTTTTTGTCTTTTTTTTTTTTTTGATACTTTCTTTACATTTCCAATGTTTCCCCTTTTCTGGGTCTCCTCTTTGGAAACTCCCTAACCCCTCCCCATCCCCGCCTCTGTGAGGGAATTCCACCTCCCACCCACCCGCCCACCCATCCCCATATTCCCGCCTTGACACTCACCTTTACTGGGGTCTCTAACATCCTCAGGCCCAAGGTACTCTCCTCTCTCCCTGATGGCGATCGAGGTCATCCTCTGCCACATATGTGGTCCAAACCATGGGTGCATGGTTGTGTATTCTTTGATTGGTGGTCCAAACTCCAGGACGACCGGGGGGGGGGG
>JAPYYD010007256.1:0-10423 GCA_028551405.1 Uromys caudimaculatus
GTGGCAGAGGATGACCTCGATGATCATCAGGGAGAGAGGAGAGGCCCTTGGGCCTGAGGGTGTTAGAGGCTCAGTAAAGGGGAATGTCAAGGTGGGAATATGGGGATGGGTGTTGGGTGGGCGGGAGGTGGAATTCCCTCATAGAGGTGGGGATGGGGAGGGGATAGGGGGTTTCCAAAGAGGAGACCCAGAAAAGGGGAAACATTGGAAATGTAAATAAAGTATCAAAAATAAAAAAAAAGATAAAAAAAACAATGACTTAATGAAATTTGCAGGCAAATGAATGGAACTTGAAAATATCATCCTGAGCGAGGTAACTCAGTCACAAAAGAACGAACATGGTATACTCACTGATAAGTGGATATTAGCCCAAAAGTGCAGAATGCCCAAGTTTCACTTTACAGTAACCACTGGACTGAGAGTGATGTCCCAGATGGAAGAGTTGGAGAAAGGACTGAAGGAGCTGAGGAAGTTTGCAGTCCCATGGAGGGAGCAACAGTGCCAATGGGCCTGACCCCTGTCCCTCCCCCTGCACTCCCCCCCCCCCTGGAGTTTGGACCACCAACCAAAGAATACATATGGAGGGACCCATGGTTCAGACCACATATGTGGCAGAGGATGGCCTCACTGGCCATCAGGGAGAGGAGAGGCCCTTGGGCCTGAGGGTGTTAGAGCCCCCAGTAAAGGGGAATGTCAAGGTGGGAATATGGGGATGGGTGGGCAGGTGGGTGGGAGGTGGAATTCCCCCATAGAGGCGGGCAGGGGAAAGGGATAGGGAGTTTTCGAATAGGAGACCTAGAAAAGGGGAAACATTGGAAATGTAAATAAAGTATCAAAAAAAATTATTAAGAAAAGAAAAAAGAAAAATGCACTCAGAGACATGCCTACAGACTAATCTAATTCTTTAGCTGAGGCTTTCTCTTCCCAGTGTTTCTAATATGTGGGAAATTAGCAAAAACTAACTAGCACAATATGTTACCAAGAGAGTATCTTCATCAAATTGTTCAGCTGTACCTTTGAGACAACTGGGGCAACAATGTTATGTGTCCCAATCCTTTACATTATTAACCACAGGATAGGGCAGGTATGTTTGGTTTTTTTTTTCCTTGATCACTAGTTTATTAGCACTTTCCAGGGCAACTTCCTAAAGCATTCTTAGTGTTGTCAGACAACATGTGAAAGACTTGTATAGCTTATGTAATCGGTGTTTGTATTGCAAACATTATAATTATCATATAAGCAAGAAAATTCTGAATAGGATTCTGTTCAAAACGATTTTTATATTTTAACATTAGGGAAAAAACAGAGAATCTCTATAAAAATATTCACAATGAAAATAATAGCTTATATGTTTTCAGTTTATAAGAAAGATGAAATTGTGTCTCTAAAAGATTGCTAGTGTGTTGAATATATCAAGCATAATAAAGTTAAAATGAACTTCCACTCTGGGGTTTCCCTCCACGTGACAGGCAATCTCTAGAATGTCCCTCATGATCTTTGCCTATATATAAGTCCCTTCTTGAGAGTAAGCTAGATCCAGTGATTCCCTTCTAAGAAACAGAGTAGACAAAAATGATAAGATGTCACAGTTGTGACTAGGCTACAAAAGGACTTTGACTCTATTTTCCATCCCCCTTCCCTCTCTGTTGTCTTATTCCACCCAAGGAAGCCAGATTTTAGAGACTGTAATCTGTCATATGAAGAGGCCTATGTCACAGAGTCTGAGAGCTATTTGGCCAATAGCTAATTTAGAAAACAAAACAAACAAAGAAACAAAAACCCCTAATATTATTTTTTTAATTTAATTTTTTTAACGTATTCACCTTATATCTTGCTCACTGCTCCTGTCCCAGTCTGTCACACCCCCTGTTACAATCCTTACCACATCCCCTCCCCTTCTCTGAGTAGATTTCCCCCCCCAATCCCCCCTCCCCCTGCCAGGTTATCCCCAGGAACTCCAACGGAAACTAGTATTCTTAGTATAACAAAACATGCAATTGATATGCAAAGCAGATCCTCAGACTGCTGAGCCCTACTTGCTAGTTCCAAATGAAGTGGATGGAGCCTTCATTGCAGTGTCCGAATGAACCCTGTACTAGAGGATCCAGCTAACATACATCCAGATTTCTGGCACACAGAAAGTGAAATAAATGAATTAGATCTAGAACATCAGAGCGTTGTTTTGTCGGGTCTGAATAAGCAGAGGTAGTTACTTCCTGGCTTTGTTTTGTTTTTCCTTGCTTGCAACTCCTTTGACCTTTGCATTTGATCTTTGCATTTCCTTTGATCTTGCATTTCTGTCCACCTGGTACAAAATGTTATGTGTGGAGTAATTTAAGGCAAGCAAGGAAAGCCTTTGATTTTGTGTGTTAACTTGACACAAGCTGAAGTTATCCAGAGAAAGGAGTTTCAGGTGAGGAAATGCCTCCATGAGATCCAGCTGTAAGGCATTTTCTCAATTAGTGATCAGGGGGAGGGCCCCTTGTGGGTGGTGCCATCCCTGGGCTGGTGTTCTTGGGCTCTAAAAGAAAGCAAGCCAGGGGAAGCAAGCCAGTAAGTAACCTTCCTCTATGGACTCTGCATCAGCTCCTGCTTCCTGACCTGCTTGAGTTCCAGTCCTGACTTCCTTTGGTGATGAACAGCAACATGGAAGTGTAAGCTGAATAAACCCTTTCCTCCCCAATTTGCTTCTTGGTCCTGATGTTTTGTACAGGAATAGAAACTCTAAGACAAAAAAAGCAACACCAGGACTTAAAAGTCAGCATCACTCACTGTGTCCTTTTCCCCGAGAATAGATAGCCAGCTTGACCTGTTACACTGGTTATGGGAGGCTCATCTGTGAGCATGCATGCAACCGGTGCAAGCAGCCTGCTGTCATCACACCCTGGGCATTCAGGGCTCTTTGTTTCAATTGATGCAAGATTCTAGTCAGACTCCTGGTCCTCTCTAGCCAGCTGTACACACTACCTCTTCCCTGAGTCACTTTCTGTTTTTTTAGCTGCACTGACTTTTTAGATCTCTTTATAATCATCTCATATATGTTGTATTTGAGATTTCTTTAAAGTAAAATTAGCTAACTGATTTTCAGTTTGGCACTGGGATACAGCTTCTGAGAGGCCAGTGGTTTTGTCAATAGTCTATGTCATCTGGAGTTAGAGAATCTCTTGACACCTACGGAATAAAATAAATATTCCCTGAGTAGTGTGACTGAAGCAAGGAATGAGTGAAATGAGATGATTTGTGCCCTGGATACATTTAAGGCGATACTCTAAAGTGGGCCCTTCTCCTTATTTAAGTCCTCTTGGGTAATGGAAAATGGTAAAAGACCAAAACCATGTTTTTGAGAGAAGTGAACCCACAGTCTCCAATCCAGCTACTTTGGATATACATTCTCCTTTTACTTTGGTTTTGCGAAGTAAATACTACTAAGATTAAGAAGCAACTGTCACTGTCCTCCCACTTCCCCAGGCTCTCTTAGGATTACTGTGACTTAACCTTAAAAACATTGTGGTGAAGTTCACAGGCAAAGCCTGAGGACAACTCCCACCACCTCCCTCGCCCTGCTGGTGGTGTCTAGAGAGCTTCCAGATAGAACTGAGGGAAACAGAACTTGGAAGGAAAGGAGAAACAAAGTTAGCCCTTTATGTCTCTATGAAAGTATAATGTGAGGCCTGGTCTTGTGATAAGTGGAATTCCTGAGCTGGGTTTGAGAAGCAATTTGTGAATAATTTATGATGAAATGAAACCAAAGAACAGCAAACCGTGCTTGCTAATTGTTCCTCCTCCTATGGAGTATGAATTGATTCAGAGGGAAAAATCATTTTAGGTATAAATTACTAAACCTCTGAAAATGGCTTGAAATAATGTAAGATCAAGTAATGAATTTTTAAGCACAACTGTGAGAGTAAAGCTATCAATTGCTAACGGAATACGTTAAAGTAGAATTTTAAAAGTGGCACTTTTAGGATCAGGAAACAGTTTCATTTTTCTTCTGTGATTTGTTCTCTATGGAGAAGGCATTTACAGCTGTGGTTTTTTTCTACCTAACTTGATCTCAAGGTGAGGCTCATTAGCATCTCAAGCAAGCCAGACTCTGACCAATGTAGCTACAAGGAATAGACAGAATATCTGACAAACTTGAGATATATTTCAACCATTGTTAAGATAGTGAAATCACTGAATTGGGGTGGCAGTGAGAGGCCCAGAGTAGGGTACATTTCCATACAAAAACAGAGAAGGTACATGAAATATGCTGTAAAAATATGGAGCACCAAGAAAAGTCAGTCATAGCTCCAAGGGTTTTCTCATTGGGTCCCTTTTCAAAGAAATATTACGACGAGAAGGACAATAAGGATGGACTCAGATGAAGCTGTGGATTCAGACAGTAACTACTATGATAGAGATGTGACTTAGCATTACGGTTTATATGAGAATTCTTCCTTGAGTGGTGGGAAGGAACAGGGAGCAGAGACAGAGGAATGTGTCATGTATAGGAAGCATGATTTAAGAGGTGGAAAATTATCAAGGAATAGGGGCCAAATGAGAGTTTAAAAATACATTTGTTCTTTCTCAAGAACATTTGGTTCTTCTGTAATCTGAATTTACCAGGTCATATTGGCCTGGGAATAAAAAAAGAAACAGGAGGCCAGAAACTTTTCTGGTTGATATCATTCTCTCAAGCATACTTCATGCGTATTAGAACAAATGGCATGACAGTTTCCGCCCTGTCTAGTGAACTTGTTCCTGGGTCCAAGATGCTCCATTCATACATGAGTTGAGGTTCTGTTTGGACACTGAGTCCATGTCAGCTTTGTGACATGAAGTCTGCTGTCATGACGTGAAAGAAGGTCCCTCTACAATATCTACCAAGTGGCTGATTTGACTTTTTTTTTTTTTATTCCCAATGTAATAGTTTCATTGATTATTTGGGAGTTTCACATAATGTACCCCAATCACATTAACTTCCTAGTCTTCTCAGGCACACCCCTAACCTTTGAGACTTCTCCCCCACACTTAAAAAAGAAGAAAAGAAAAAAGAAAGAAAGAAAGAAAAAAAGAAAGGAAGAAAGAAAGAAAGGAAGGAAGGAAGGAAGGAAGGAAGGAAGGAAGGAAGGAAGGAAGGAAGGAAGGAAGGAAGGAAGAAGAGAAGAAGAAAAAATACCAAGTACAATTTGTGTTGCTCATATGTTCATTGGCGCATGGTCAAACTCCCAGTGATTGGCCACTTAAAGAAAACTGAGTTCTTCCCCACCCTCCCCACCCCTGCCAGAAGCCATCATCTCTGAAGAACTACACTTCAGGACCCCTATCTCAATGCTTAAGAGTTCTATTCAATGGATTTCCTGTCTAGACTGTTTCTTTTATTCTTCATTGTTTTGCAGGGGTTTTGGGTGGAGGGTGGGGGTAGGGAGAGAGTCCGTCACAGGTCACCGAGCCTTCTATGTCTCTTATTCTCAACTCCAGGTCTGCAGTCATCGATACCACTGCAAAAGAAGTTCCCTGGCTGATTTGACTCTTCAAAGTTCAGCTTTTCACATTCTGCCCTTACAGATATATACCCCAGATAAGCCTAGAACTCACTAGCCCAGACTAGCTTCAAACTCATGATCTTCCTATCTCTGCCTATCAGGCAATAAAACTATTACATTGAGAATAATAAACATGCTGGGAATGAAGCCTGAGTCACCACAACCATGACTTTGTAAAATACAAGTTCTGTTTATGGTTCAAAATCCTTTCGCCTTTTCCTCATTTCCTACCATTATAGTCTACAAAAAGTTAGACACTGATTCTTCATTTCTTTAACATTTATCATTGCTTCAAACTCCTCTCTAGGAATCATATCTCTTGAAACTCAATCTGCAGAGCATCATGCCCTTGAGTTCCTTGGATCTCACCATTAGGTATAAACCTCAGGAAGTTTTCACTGTGCTATGTCTGAGATACACACAGTCAATAATCTTATGAGATCAGAGGGTACTGTATCATATTATTACTCCATTGTTGGCATAGAATTGTATTTTCAAAAATTCAACTGTATTTTCAAAAACCTCAAGCCAGACAGCAGCAACATCAACCATTTAATATGTGGATATTTGAGTTTCTGTGGTTTGTTATAAAAATAGTCTATCCCCTCAAAGAACAGGAATTGGAACCCAGATTAACTTGTGTGTTGGTTTATGCTGATACAGGAAACCACAGTGAGAATAGATGATTGGTTGAGTTTTCAGAACCCAAATGGTCACCTGCATTGCTGCATTGAGAGCCAAACCTCTCTCCTGGCTCTGTGATATATACCATATTTGGTGTCTCTGTACCATGTATTCTAGGGAGAATTACTTTTCTTAGAAAAATTTTTATATGCCTCTTTCACTAAGTGTATTAAAGCGAAAACACAATGCTCATAAACTCAAAGTAGTTTGGTTACCTGCAAAAGATCAACCCAGCCAAAATTTCAGCATGGGTGAGGGAGCAGTTCATGAGGCCCTGGGACTAACTGAGGAACTCCTAGTAGCTGGTTGTATGCTGGGGGAGGGAGCTCACTCTTCGTTTGGGGATGTGGACATTGTTATGTTGCCCATGCCCCAGTGAGTGCCCCTATTCCACCCCACATTTATGCATCATTAATCAGATTTAGCAGTTTATTTTAAAGAAAATAAAAGAGGACATGAAGTTAAGAGAGGATGTATGGCAAAGAGTCTGGGGGAGGTTAGAGAAGTGCGAGTAAATATACTCCATATTTTATTGTCTGCAGGTATGAAATTCTCAAAGAATAAGTTCTCTTAAGCTACAATACTGAAAGAATACTAATAATAATAGAATGTGAAATGTCTCCTTTTATAACTCAAATTCAATATTCCCATTTAGAAAGGGCCCCAGCAATATGCCAGTTTAATCCTTGACTTTAGCTTTCTGAAGAAGGCAGACACTACATATTTTAGATTTCACATCAGGCTGCAAGAATTGCAAGTGTGAAGAATCAGATGATAACTTAGAGCAATGTTGCTACGGCCAAGCAAGAAAAGCTATGAAGAAATAGCATCACGTACCCAGCCAGGAATGTGTGGAAATACACAACAATTAAGTAGCACTTTCTGGAACAAATGCTTAGCACCAACTGTAAATGGGAAATAGTGGAGATTTGGCAGTTGGCACCTAACCATCAGTTGTATATTCCCATAAAGCCTTGGCACACACTAAACAGAGACCTCAGCTGCTTCGCTTTGGATAAGGACATTGCCCAGTTAGCAGTGCTGTGAGTGCTATTGAAAGGACTTCCTTGGAAACTACCAGATGTTGTAATTCTTGGCGTATGAGTCTGAGTTTCCATACTCAAGGACAAAGGTAATTATTTTACATTTTAAGGAAAAAACATTGATATCCCCTATAAAATGTATTTAGCATATAGAAGCGTTCAGAGAGCTAGGAAAGTTATGTTCTCAGCTCTTCAAAAATATCTTGCTCAATGGCTGTAGATCAATTACTACGCTGTTTGCCTAGTTATGTTTAAAAGTCTAGCTTGATTCCCAGACCTCATGAAGCCAGGTATGGCAGCACGTTTCAAAAGTTCAAGGTCATCTTCAACTACATACCTAATGCAAAACATGTCTGAGATATTGAGACCCTATCTCAAAAAAAATGTCTATACGAAGTTTATAATAAGCATGTCCATTTATGTAGACACATATCTAAGAACCTGAGGATTTTATTGATAATGCATCAACAGAAAAATTCCTGTAACCATCTCAAAACTTGTGGTTCATATACATGATAACAGAGTGTAGCTCTTCACTGGTTACTTAGAATTTGTTGATATGTCTGTGGTAGTTAAAGATTTTTGTGCATTGGTCTTGCATCTATTTTCAAGTGTTCTTATGCTCTTTCAAAAGAACATTTTTATTATCTTTAATCTTCACAGTTCAGTCACTATCCCCCCTCATTCCACCCTCTAACAATTCCCCATCCAATTCCTCCTCCTCCCTCTCCAAAAGGATGCCCCCACACCTCCCACACCCCCACACCCTGCCAGGTCTCTGCATTCCCTGGGGCTCTAAGTCTCTCAAGGGCTAGGTGCATCTTCTCTCGCACTGAGGCCAGACCAAGCAGTCCTCTGTTGCGTATATGTCAGGGGCCTCAGACCAGCCAGTGTATGCCCCCTGGTTGGTGGTTCAGTGTCCAAGAGATCTCGGGGGTCTAGGTTCATTGAGACTGCTGGTCATCCCATGGAATTGTCCTCTGCCTCAACCTCTTCCAGCCTTTTCCCAGTTCAACCACAGGGGTCCTTGACTTCAGAGCATTGGTTGGATGCAGGTATCTACATCTGTCTCGGTTAGTTGGTTGTTGAGTCTCTTGGAGGGTAGCTGTACTAGGCTCCCATCTGTAAGCACATCACAGCATTAGTTATTACTGCATCAGGCTCTGGAGCCAACCCCTGAAATAGGTTCATATTTGGGCCAGTCACTGGACCTCCTTCCCTCCAGCCTCCTCTCCATTTTTGTCCTTGCAGTTCTCCCAGACAGGAACAACCCTAGTCAGAGTTTCTGATTGTGGGATGGCAACCCCATCCCTCCACTTGATGCCTTGCCTTTCTACTGGAGGTGAACTGCACAAGTTCCCTCTCTCCACTACTGGGCATCTCATCTAAAGTATGTCCCTTTGAGTCTTGACATTCTCTCACCTCCAGGGTCTCTGGTACATTCTAAGGGGTCACCCCTCCTCCTACCTCCCACCTCCCACCTCCTGAAGTTGTATATTTCCATTCATTCTGCTGGCCCTTGGGGCTTCACTCCTGGTCCCCCCCCCCCGAAACTTGATCATGTTCCCTTTTTCCCCTGCCCCTCCCTGTATCCTCTCCACCCAGTTCCCTCCTTCCTTCCCTCTGCCTGCTTCTGCTTTCTTCTCCCTCCCAAGTATGATTGAAGCATCCTTGCTTGGGCCCTTTGGCTTGTTAAAATTCTTGAGTCCTGTGGGTTGTGTCCTGGGTATTCTGTCCTTTTTTTTTTTTTTTTGCTAATTTCCACTTATTAGTGAGTACATACCATGCATGTCCTTTTGTTCTGAGTTACCTCACACGGGATATTTTCTAGTTCCATCCATTTGCCTACAAAACTCATGATGTCCTCATTTTTAATAGCTGAATAGTATTCCATTCTGTAAATGAACCACATTTTCTGTATCCATTCTTCTGTTGTGAGACACCTGGGTTGTTTCCAGCTTCTGGCAATTACAAATAAGGCCACTATGAACATAGTAGAGCAAGCACATGCCTTTGTGGCATGGTGGGCCATCTTTTGGATATATGCCCAGGAGTGATATAGCTGGGTCTTCAGGAAGATAGAAATATTTCCAATTTTCTGAGGAACCGCCAGATTGATTTCCAGAGTGGTAGTACCAGATTGCAATCCCATCAGCAATGGAGGAGTATTATTAATTTCAGATTTCTAAATATTTGTTGCTTTTTTAAAGTAGGGGTTAGCATTACTTATCCTGATTCTGTACTTTCATAAGCTTACAGCAATTTTTAAAAGGTTAGTAACACATTCACTTAGAATTTTCTCTATATAATATCATACCATATTAAATTCCAAATACTAGACCCTTTTTTTTTCTTATTTAATCACAATGAAAAGGACTTCAGAATCGAAGGCAGGGTCTTTTTTTTTTTTAATTATTTTTTTTATTTTTTATTTTTTTATTTTTTGATACTTTATTTACATTTCCAATGTTTCCCCATTTCTAGGTCTCCCCTTTGGAAACCACCTATCCCTCCCCCTCCCCCACCTCTATGAGGGAATTCCACCTCCAACCCACCCACCCGCCCACTCCCATATTGCCACCTTGACATTCCCCTTTACTGGGGCCTCTCCTCCCCCTGATGGCCAACAAGGCCCTCTTCTGCCACATATATGGTACGAACCATGGGTCCCTCCATGTGTATTCTTTGGTTGGTGGTCCAGCCTCCATGAGGACAGGGGAGGGGGAGTTAGGCCAGTTAACACTGTTGCTCCCTCCATGGGGATGCAGACTCACTCAGCTCCTTCAGTCCCTTCTCCAACTCCCCCATCTGAAACTTCACTCTCAGTCCAGCAGTTACTGTAAAGTGAAACTTGGGTATTGTGAATGTTTGGGCTAATATCCACTTATCAGTGAGTACATACCATGTTCATTCTTTTTGACTGAGTTACCTCACTCTGGATGATATTTTCAAGTTCCATCCATTTGCCTGCAAATTTCATTAAATCATTGTTTTTAATAGCTGAGTAGTACTTCATTGTGTAAATGTACCACATTTTCTGTATCCATTCCTCTGATGAGGGACATCTGGGTTGTTTCCAGCTTCTGGCTATTATAAATATGGCTGCTATGAACATAGTGGAGCATGTGTCTTTATTACATGTTGGAGCATCTTCTGGGTATATGCCCA
>JAPYYD010007257.1:0-10423 GCA_028551405.1 Uromys caudimaculatus
GAGTTTGCTAATTCATTCAAGCAGAAGTCTGGGGAATATGTGTGGGAATGTATTTTAAGGGTGTGAGATAATGGTGGAAAGAACATAAAACTAGATCAGGATGAGTTTGTTGACATGGGTCCTCTGAGTGGAGATTCTAGGTTTAAAATGGAAGCTCATACAGTTAAAAAAGGTGTCAGAAGTTTGTTTGAATGGTTGGCTGAGGTGTTTATCAAAAGATGTCCTACTGAAAAGGAGTTGGAAATTTCTGATATCCCTTGACTTGATGTTGATGAAGGGATTTTAAGGCTCAGGGAAATTGAAATGCTAGAGTAGATACGTTGTGGTTGTGTAAAACCTAATTCTCCACAATGGGAAGGCCCAGATGATATGCCCTTCACCAATCCTGTAAGACGCAAACTGGTGAGAGGAGCACCAGCATATTTGAAGAGCTTTGTTCTTGCCCTTTTCCTTGTGCCAGACCTTAGGGTTGGAGATGCTGCCATTCAATTAGATGAATTAAATGCAATGGGATTAATTGGGCCTCAAGGTAACAAGGGCCAGGTGGCAGCATTGAATTGCCAGAGACAAGGTGATCATAGTTACTATAGACATCATAGACAAAACAACATTTATAATGACATATACCATGACTGTCAGCACAGGAGAAGTGAAATTTATAATGGCATGGCTCGTTCAGACCTTTGGTTCTGGCTAATCAGTCATGGTGTTTCCAGGTATGAAATACATAGGAAAACTACTGCATATCTGTTTGATTGGTATAAGCAGAAAAATTCTCAAACAAATGAAAGAAAGGCTACATTGGATCCTGTCAAAAGGCAATCTCAGCCAGTGAATCAATTTCCAGACTTGAGCCAGTTTACAGACCCAGAACCCCTTGAATGAAGGGGTGGACAGGTTCCCCTGAGGAAGGATCTTGATAAGACACCTAAAAGTTTTGCTGTTAGCCTTTCTCCAGTCCTTCCCCAGAGGGACATACGGTCTTTTACAATGGTAATTGTACACTGAGAAAAGGAAATCATCAGACTTTCTGGGGTTTATTGGATACTGGCTCTGAATTGATGTTGATTCTAGGAGATCGCAAGAAACATTGTGGCCCTCCAGTTAAAGTAGAGGCTTATGGAGGACAGGTGATTAATGGAGTTTTGACTGATGTCCGACTCCCAGTAGGTCCAGTAGGTCCCTGCAGACATCCTGTGATCATTATCCCAGTTCCAGAATGTATAATTGGGATAGATATACCTAGAAATTGGCAGAATTCTAACATTGCTTCCCTGACATGTGAAATGAGGACTATTATGGTTGGAAAAGCTAAATGGAAGCCTTTAGAGTTGCCTCTGCCAAAGAAAAGAGTGAATCAAAAACAGTACCGTATTCCTGGAGAAATTGCAGAAATTACTACCACCATCAAGGACTTGAGAGGTGCCGGGGTGGTGGTTCCCACCACATCTCCAATTAATTCTCCTATATGGCCAGTGCAGAAGACAGATGGATCATGGAGAATGACAGTTGACTATTGAAAGCTAAATCAGGTAGTAACTCAGATTGCAGCTGCTGTACCAGATGTAGTTTCGTTACTCGAGCAAATTAACACATCTCCAAGTACCTGGTATGCAGCTATTGATCTAGCAAATGCCTTCTTCTCAGTACATAAGGACCATCAGAAGCAATTTGCTTTTAGTTGGGAAGGCCAGCAGTCTACCTTTACAGTTTTGCCTCAAAAATATATTAACTCTCCTGCATTGTGTCATAACTTAGATAGAAGCGATCTTGATCATTTGTCTCTTCCACAAAATTTCACATTGGTGCACTATATTGATGACATTATGCTGATTGGACCAAGTGAGCAGGAAGCAGCAACCACTTTCAGCTCATTGGTAACACATATGGGTATCAGAGGATGGGAGATAAATCCAACCAAAATTCAAGGACTATCTCTCTCAGTGAAATACTTAGGAGTCCAGTGGTGTGGGGCATGCAGAGATATTCCTTCTAAGGTGAAAGATAAATTATTTCACCTGACCCCTCCAACCACCAAGGAAGAAGCACAGCATTTAGTGGGTCGGTTTGGATTCTGGAGACAGTACATTCCTTAATTGGGTGTGTTACTCAAGCCAATTTACCAAGTGACTCGGAAAGCTGCTAGCTTTGTGTGGGGCCTGGAACAGGAGAAGGCTCTTCAACAGGTTCAAGCTGCTGTGCAGGCTGCTCTACCACTTTGACCATATGATCCAGCAGACTTGATGGCACTTGAGGTGTTGGTGGCAGATAGAGATGCTGTTTGGAGTCTTTGGCAGGTGAATCACAGAAGAGATCTTTGGGATTTTGGAGGAAATCTCTATCATCATCTGCAGTAAACTATTCTTCCTTTAAAAAACAGCTCTTGTCATGTTATTGGGCCTTAGTGGAAACTGAACATTTGACAATAGACATTCAGTTACCATGCGACCTGAACTGTCCATCATGAGCTGGATGCTATCAGACCCTCCAAGTCATAAAGTAGGACATGCACAGCAGCAGTCTATTATCAAATGGAAGTGTTACATCTGTGATCGAGCCCTAGAAGTTCCTGAAGGCACAAGCAAGTTACATGAAGTAGTTGCTCAAATGCCTATGGTTTCTACTTCTGTAACAATGCTATCTCCTGGCAAGTATGTGCCTATAGCCTCATGGGGTGTTCCCTATAATCGACTTACTGAAGAAGAGAAAACTAAGACCTGGTTTACTGATGGCTCTGCACATTATGCAGGCACCACCCAGAAGTGGACAGCTGCATCATTACAACCCCTTTCTGGGACAACCCTGAAAGATACAGGTGAAGGAAAATCTTCACAGTGGGCAGAATTTTGGGCAGTACACATGGTATTACAGTTTGTTTGGAAGAAGAAATGGCCAGATGTATGATTGTTCACTGACTCATGGGCTGTAGCCAATGGATTGGCTGAATGGTCAGGGACTTGGAGAGATCACTATTGGAAAATTGGTGAGAAAAACATCTGGGGAAGAAGTATGTGAATAGACCTCTCCAAATGGGCAAAGGATGTGAAGATATTTGTGTCCCATGTAAATGCTCACCAAAAGGTGACTTCAGCTGAAGAGGAGTTCAGTAATCAAGTGGATAAGATGACTCATTCTGTGGACAGTCAGCCTCTTTCCTCAGCCATCCCTGTCATTGCTCAGTGGGTACAGGAACAAGGTGGCCATGGTGGTTGAGATGTAGGTTATGCTTGGTCTCAACAACATGGACTTTCACTCATCAAGGCTGACCTGGCTACAGCTGCAGCTGAACGCTAGATCTGCCAACAGCAGAGACCAACACTGAGCCCCAGATATGGCACCATTCCTTGAGGTGACCAGCCAGCAACCTGGTGGCAGGTTGACTACATTGGACCATTTCCTGCATGTGAAGGACAATGTTTTGTTCTTACTCGGGTAGATATTTATTCTGGATATGGATTTGCCATTCCTGCACGTAATGCTTCTGCCAAAACCACGCTCTATGGACTTATGGAATGCCTTATTCATTATCATGGTATTCCACATAGTATTGTTTCTGACCAAGGAACTCATTTCACAGCCAGAGAAGTGTGGCCATGGGCCCATGATCTTACCATGTTCCCCATCATCCTGAAGCAGCTGGTCTGATAAAAAGATGGAATGGCATTTTGAAGACACAGTTACAGCACCAATTAGGTTGCAGCAGTATGGAGGGCTGGGGCAGAGTTCTTCAAGAGGCAGTATATGCTTTGAATCAGCATCCAATATATGGTACAGCTTCTCCCATAGCCAACATCCATGGGTCCAGGAATCAAGGGGTGAAAAAGGGAATAGTTCCATTCACTATCATTCCTTGTAAGTCTCTAGTAAAATGTTTACTTCCTGTCCCCACAACTCTAGGTTCTACTAGCCTAGAAGTTTTGGTTCCAGAGTGGGCAGTGCTCCTACAAGGAGTCACAACAAACATTTCATTGAACTGGAAGGTCAGACGTCCCCCTGGTCATTTTGGGCTTCTAATGCCCTTAAATCAATAGTCTAAGAAAGGAATAACAGTGTTAGGAGGGTGATAGATCTAAATTACCATGAGGAAATTGGATTTCCTCTCCATAATGGAGATAAAACTGATTATGTCTGGAGTGCAGGAAATCCCTTAGGGTGTCTCTTAGTACTACCATGTCCTGTGATTAAAGTCAATGGGAAACTACAGCAGCCTAATTCAAGCAGGATGACAAAGGATACAGACCCATCAGGAATGAATGTATGGGTCACTCCTCCAGGAAAAGAGACAAGACCTGATGAGATGCTTGCAGAGGGTGGAGGAAATACAGAATGAGTAATAGAGGAAGGTAGTTATAAATACCAGTTAAGACCACATAACCAGCTGCAGAAAATGGGGAATATAAAGTAATATGAATGCTTTTGTTGTATTTTTTTAAAAACATATTTGTCTTCCAATTCTTTAACATCAGTTGGTATTTGAGATACTAAAAGAATGTTCCCAAGGGACATTGCCCCATTGTAAATTTACACGTGTTCGTGATTGCACAAGGAATAGTTATATCATGTTAGGTGTATTCATGACCTTGTTATTGCTTCATGTGGACATGAGATACTATTTGTGTCAAGTTGACAAAGGGTGGATTGTAGTGGTTATTCCTGATGGTCAACTTGACTATATCTGGAGTTCACTACAATCCAGAATTAGAAGGCTCACCTGTGATCTAGATCTTGAGTCTGGAAGACACAAGTTTCAGGTGTGGTAGTATGCACACCTCTAATCTGGGCCACACCTGCTGCTGGAGACCTACATAAGAACCTTGGAAGAAGGAAGATTCACTCTTCTTCGCCTGCATGCCTTGTGGGATTAAGCAATTGCTAGATCTTCTGGATATTCATTCACAACTGCTGCTGATCATTGTTGGGGAGTTGGACTACAGACTGTAAGTCATCAACAAATTCCCTTACCAGGCAGTGGTGGTGCACGCCTTTAATCCCAGCACTTGGGAGGCAGAGGCAGGTGGATTTCTGAGTTCGAGGCCAGCCTGGTCTACAGAGTGAGTTCCAGGATAGCCAGGGCTGCACAGAGAAACCCTGTCTCGAAAAAAAACAAAAAACAAAAAACAACAACAACAGCAACAACAAAAAACAAATTCCTTTACTATGTAGAGACTACCTATAATTTCTGTGACTCTAGAGAACCCTGACTAAAACACACTGTACATTTTAGGTTTCTTTTTCAAAAATTCAGGTGTGTATAAGAGTGTGGGTTTATTTTTGTGTCTTCAATTTTATTCCTTTTTATTCCTTTGGTTAAAATGTCTTTTTCTATACTAATACCATGCAGATATTATTATTATTTTTCTGTAACACTGATTGAAGTCAGGGATGGTGATACTTCCATAAGTTTTTGTTTTTGTTTTTGTTTTTTGTTTCTTATTTATTGTTCAGAACTCTTTTAGTTCTCCTGCTTCATTTTTTGTTTGTTTGTTTGTTTCCTTTCTTGTTGGTTTGCTTGCTTGTTTTTTGTTTGTTTTTCCTTATGAAGTTGAGAACTTTTCTTTCAAATCTGTAAAGAATTGTATTGGAATTTTGATGGAAATTGCATTGAATTTGTAGATTGCTTTGGTAAGATGGCCATATTTAATACATTTATTCTAGTAAATCATGTACATGGGAAATCTTTCCATCTTCTGATATCTTCCTCAATTTTGTTCTTCAGAAACTTGAAGTTCTTGCCAAATAGGTATTTCACTTGCTTGTTTAGAGTTGCAAGAATATATTTTATAATATTGTGGCTATTGTGAAGGGTATTGTCTCCCTAATTTCTTTCTTCCCCTATTTAACCTTTTTTATAAAGGAAGGCTAGTGATTTCTTTTAGTTATTTTTCTATACAGCCACTTTGCTGAAAGTGTTGATAAGCCTTAGGATTTCTCTGGCAGAAGATTTGTTGTTTTTTATCAACCTTAAATAGTCATATTTTTACTTCTTCCTTTCCAATTTGTATTCTCTTGATCTCCTTTAGTTGTCTTATTGTTCTACCCAGAAATTTAAAAACTATTTTGAAGAGATAGTGGCAATATTGATAGGGAATATACTGAAGACAGTGGAGAGCCTTGTCTGTTCCCTGATTTTAGTGGAATTGCTTTAAGTTTCTCTCCATTTAATTTGATGTTAGCTATTGGCTTGCTGTATATTGTCTTTATTATATTTATGTATGAGTCTTGGATCCCTGATTTCTCCAAGACCTTTAACATGATAGGTGTTTGATATTTCAAAGGCATTTTCAGCATCAAATGTGACAATAATATGTATTTTTTTCTTGCTTATATGGTGGATTTTCATATATTGAACCATCCCTAAATCCCTGGTATTAAGCCTACTTGATCATGGTAGATAATGTCTTTGATATATGCTTGGATTTTGTTTGCAAGTATTTTATTGAGTGTTTTTGCATCAGTGTTTATAAGATAGACAAGCATACGGTGAAAGGCAAGCTCTAGAAGGTCACTAAGAGAAACCAATGCAATCTGGAAACATCAGAATCCAGCATTTGTATTACAGCAAGCCTTAGTCAGCCTAACACACCTTATGGAAAATTCTGACCTTAAGTCAATCCCATCTCATGAAGATGATAGATGGCTTTAAATAGAATATAAATAATTTCATTAAATAATTATAGGAAAACACAGTCAAAGTGTTAGATGGCCTTCAAGAGGAAATAAATAAAACTTATAAAGAAATATAGGAAAGTACAGTCAAACAGGTGAAGGAAAGGAAAAAAATGGCCCAAGACCTATAACTTGAAATAGAAATATAAAGAAATCACAAATGGAGGAAACTCTGGAGATGGAAATCCTAAGAAAGAGAATATGAGCTACAGATGAAAGTATCACCAACAGAATACAAGAGATGGAAGAGAAAATCTCAGGCTCAGAAGATGTCATAAAAGATATTGAAGAAAAAGCTAAATTTTAAAAGCTCCTAATCCAAAACATCCAAGAAATCTGGGACATGATAAAAAGACCAAACTGAATAGGAGTTGAAGTGGGTGAAGATTCTCTGTTCAAGGGGCTAGAAAGCATCTTCAACAAACTTATAGAACACTTCCCTATCCTAAAAAAAGAGATAGCCATAAACATACAAAAAGCCTACAGAAAATTAAATAGATTGGACTGGAAAAGAAAATCCTCCTGCCCTATATAAATCAAAACAATAAAATGTACAGAGCAATGAAAGAATACTAAAAATTGCAAGGAAAAAAAGTCCAAGTAATATATAAAGACATAGTTTTCAAAATTGCATGTGATTTCTCAACAGACACACTAAATGCTAGAAGGTCCAAAGCAGACCCAAAGAGACCACAGATGCCAGGTCAGACTACTATAGCCATCAAAACTCCCAATCATAGATCTAGAAACCAAGATATTCCAAGACAAACCAAATTTACACAATATCTTTCTACTAATTCAGCATTACAGACCAAACATGAAGGAAGCCATAACCACAAAGAGGCTGACTATACTAAAGAAAACAGAAGAAATCAGTAATCTCAGTCTAAACCCAAAAGGAAAGAATCACACACATGCACACATCTCTATTTCCAACAAGAAAACAAAAGGAACTAACAATCTTTGGTTATTAATATCTGTCTATATTAGTAGACTTAATTTCTCAATAAAAAGACACAGGCTAATAGACTGGAAACATGAACAGGACCTGTCATTCTAATGCATACAAGAAACAAACCTCAACAATAGAGATACACTACTTCAGACTAAAGAGCTGGAAAAAAAGTTTTCCAAGTAATCAGCACAAAGAAACAAACCAAAACAAAACCAAAACAAAACAAATAAACAAAAAAAAAAACCATTCTAATATTAAATAAAAGGGATTTTCAACCAAAACTATTCTAGAACAGTAAATTAGTTAATCAACTTTGAGTTCCCTCCCAGTAGATGATCAAGCCTCTAGCCATCCATCATAACTCTCTAGATTTGCAAATGAAAGACACAGACATACCTGCTAATTTTTATATGCCTTCCTAGCTCAATAGTTGTATACTTTGAAACCTCCACACAACTAGCATGTTCTACCCTCCAGTATTCTTTAATTAATAGTGGCTAAATTTATATTTCATCTTTGCTACCCCCGACTCAATCAGAGGAGTGGCCCCTGGTGCCATTTTTCCACTTTCTTATATGTTGGAGGGCCTTTAAGTCTGATCTTTCTGCTTCTCCATCATGGCAATTCTGCTCCTTCTCTGTTCTTCCTTTAGCTAGAAAATGTAAATCTCCTGCCTCTTTCATGCTGCCTCTTTCATGCTGCCTAGCCATTGGCTATTGGCAACTTTATTTCACGATCAAAGCCAACTGGGTGCAAGCTTCCTTTAGCCTACACCTGTGAAGCTGCAAACAGTTTTGTGTGTGTGAATGTGTGTGTGTGTGTGTGTGTGTGTGTGTGTGTGTGTGCAACACAGCATGAGAACACAAACCATTACACCTCACTCTTACCAATGGACAGGTCATCAGAACAGAAAGTAAACAGAAATACTAGGAAACTGACAAAAACTATGAACCAAATAGATTTAACAGATGTCTCAAGAACATTTCACCCCAAATCAAAAGAATATGCCTTCTTCTCAGCACTTCACAGGATCTTCTTCAAAATTGAAGATATAATCAGACACAAAAAACTTCCCAACAGATATGAAAATCTTACAATGATCCTATTACATTCTATGAGATCACCACAGACTAAGGCTGGACATCAACACCAACAGAAAATATAAAAATCCTATGTACTCATAGAAACACAAAAACTCTCTACTTAATGATCACTGTGCCAGCATTTCTCAAAAAATTGGAAATAGTTCTACCTAAATACCCAGCTATACTTCTCATAGGAATATCCCCAAAAATGTGATATACCATACAACAAGGACACTTTCTCATCTATGTTCATAGCTGACTTATTCAAAATAACCAGAAAGTGGAAGCAACTCAGATTTCACTAAAAGAAATAATAGATACAGAAAATGTGTTCATTTCTATAATGGAATACTATTCAGCAATTAAAAATGAGGATATCATGAATTTTGCAGGCAAATAGATGGAACTAGAAAATATATTCCTGAATGAAGTGACCCAGACCCAAAAGAATATGCTTGATATGTATTCACCTATAAGTTGATATTAGCAAAAAAAGTATACAATACCCATGTTACACCCCATAAACCCTAAGAATTAAAAAGAGAAGGAAGGCTGAAGTGAAGATACTTAAATCTCAAAAGGAGGAATAAAATAATCACAGGACACAGAATGGGAAAATAGGATTGGATGGGGAGTGGGTAATGGAAAGAGGCAGGTACGTGAGGAGTGAGGAGAGGTACCCAGAGAGACAGGAGAGTGAATAGAACTATGCAGCTCTCAGGGCGGGGCTTTGGAGATCCTCTAGAGAATACCAGAGACCTGGAATGGGGAAGGCTCCCAGGACTTAGTGTCGGTGACCTTAGCCTAAATTCTACATAATGAGTACATGGAACTTGAAAAGATCACCTTCAGTATTCAGAAAGGACCCCCAGTGGAAAGATGGGGACAACAATTCTGCAAACTTTCCACCCAAAATTGCTACTGTCTAAAATAAGTAGAGGGACAAAAATGAAGCAGAGACTGAAGAAATAGTTGACTAGGACATGCCCAAATTGGGATCCATCCCATGGGTGGGCACTAATCTCTGACACTATTACTGACGCTATTTTGTGCTTCCAGACAGGAGCCTAGCATGGCTGTCCTCTGATAGGCTTTACCACTTCTTGAGTGAAACAGATGCAGATACAGCCAACCATTGGATGGAGGTTGAAAACACCCATGGAAGAGTTAGGAGAAGTATTAAAGAAACTGAACGGGATGTCAACCACAAAGAGTTAGACCAACAATGTCAACTACCCTGAAACCCTGGAAGCTCCCAGAGATTGAACCACCAAGGAAATAGCATATATGGGATAGTTTGAGGCTTCATCACACATATGTAAGACATATGCCTTGTCTGGCCTCAGTGGGAGAGGATGTACATAATCCTGTAGAGATTTTATGACCCAGGGTGGGAGGATATTCATGAAGTGGCAGATCCCTCTGAGGGGGAATTCAGAAGGGGGTCAACATTTAGAATGCAAATAAATAATTAATTAATAGAAATGTATAAGATACATGGAAAAAAGAAACAGACTCTTCATTTTCTGAGTGTTGTGTATGCATGTAAATCAGTATTTACATGCATCTATGCATATATGTGTAAGGAAGCATATACTATGAGAAGACATGTGGAAGCCTGAAGCTGATATCTGGAACAATCCCTTATCACTCTTCTACCTCTTTAAAGATTCAGGGTCTCTCAGTCAAACCTAGAACTCACTAATATGGTTAATCA
>JAPYYD010007258.1:0-10422 GCA_028551405.1 Uromys caudimaculatus
CATCCCGAGCGAGGTAATTCAGTCACAAAAGAACGAACATGGTATGTACTCACTGATAAGCGGATATTAGCCCACAAGTTCAGAAGGTCTAAGTTTCACTTAATAGTAACCGCTGGACTGAGAGTGAGGTACCAGATGGAGGGATTGGAGAAAAGTCTGAAGGAGCGGAGGGAATTGGCAGCCCCATGGAGGGAGCAAGAGCGTCAATGGGCCTGACCCTCCCCCTGGTCGTCCTCTAGTTCAGACCACTAACCAAAGAATACACATCTATTTACCCATGATTTGGACTACATATGAGGCAGAAGAATCACCTCGATGGCCACCAGGGAGAAAGGAGAGGACTTTGGGCCTGAGGTTGCTAGTGGACCCAGTAAAAGGGAATGTCAAGGTGGGAATATGGGAATGGGTGGGTGGGTAGGTGGGAGGAGGAATTCCCTCACAGAGGCGGGGAGGGGGAGGGGACACGGGGTTTCCAAAGAAAAGGGGAATCATCGGAAATGTAAATAAAGTATCAAAAATAAAAAAAAAAAAAAAAAAGGAATATATATTTGAACACTTAGTCTCCAGTTGATGGCATTGTGTATGAATGTTATGGGACTTTAGGATATAAAGAAAGTTCTCTGCTGGAGACAGGCTTGAGAGTTTATTGTCTCACCCCACCGCTAGTGTGCTATTTCTGTTTTCCATGTGATGTTGAAAATGTGATTTCTAAGTTTCCTGTTTCAGCTGCTTGTTGACATTCCTCCTTTGCCGTTATGGACTGCCTCTCTGGAACTTTATGCTAAAATAAACTTCCTTTTGACCATGGTATTTTGTTATAGCAACAAAAATTAAAAAAAAAAACTGACAATTTTGTTACTTGGTATTTTACTAAAGAAAGTAAAATAAGTAGGTCAAGAACCATCTGCATCTATGATCCTGGCTCCAAGGCCTAGAAAATATTATCAACATAATCATAGAAGAAAATTTCCCCAACATAAAGAAAGAGATGCCTATAAACATAAAAGAAGCTTATAGAACACTAAGTAGATTGGACCAGAAAAGAAAATCCTCCTACCACATAAGAATCTAAATATTAAATTCCAGAAAAAGAAAAGATATAAAGGGACTGGAGAGATGACTCAGCTGTGTAGAGGCATCAATTTCCAGCAACTACATGGTGGCTCACAACCATCTGTAAAAGTATCTGATGCCCTCTTCTGGTGTGTCTGAAGAGAGTGACAATGTAGTCACATGCATTAAACAAACAAACAAACACATAAATCTTTAAGAAAAAATATAAAAAAGCTGCAAGGGAAAAAAGCCAAGTAATGTATAAAGGCAGACCTATCTGAATCACACCTGACATCTTAACAGAGACTCTAAAAGCAAGGGACTGGACAGATATTTTGGAGACTCTAAGAGACCACAGATATTGGCCCAAACTATTATACTCAGCAAAACTTTTGATCACCATTGAGAGAGAAAACAAGATTTTCCCTGGGGGAAAAAAGTGTCCACAAACCAAGTCATGTAGAAAATATTGTAAGGAAAACTCTAACACAAGGGGGTTAACTACTTCCAAGAAGACAAAGGAAATAAATATTTCCACATTACCAAAGCCAAACACACACACACACACACACACACACACACACACACACACACACACACACACACACACACTCTACCAGCACCAATGTTAAAATTACAGGAACTAACAGCCATTGGTAATTAATATCTCTCAATATCAATGGACTCAATTCCCCAATAAAAAGACACAGGCCAACAGAATAGAACTGAAAATAGAATCTATAATTCTGCTACATACCAGAAATATACCTAAGCATCAAAGATAGACATGAAGTAGCCATTCTAATGTCTAATAAAATAGACTTTCAAACAAAAGTAATCAAAAGGGATGGGAAAAGACATTTCATGCCCATCGAAGGGAAAATCCATCAAAAGGACATCTCAATTCTGAATACCCATGTCCAAAACACAAGAGCACCCACATTCATGAAAGAAATATTACTAAAGCTTAAATGACACATCAAACTCCACACATTAATAGTGAGAGACTTCAATACTCCATTGTCACCAATGAGCAGATCATCCAGACAGAAACTAAACAGAGAAATAATAAAACTAACAGATTTTATGAATTAAATGTACCTAACATGTATCTGCTGAAAATTTCACTGAAAAATAAAAGAATATACCTTCTTCTCAGCACCTTACAAAAAACTTTCCAAAATTGACCAGGTATATACCTGATCACAAAGCAAGCCTCAACAGATACCAGCAAATTAAAATTACTCACTCTATCTTGTAATACCACTAAGAATTAAAGCTGAACTTCAACAACAATTGAAAAAACAGAAAACCTTCAAACTCATGGAAACTGAACAACTCCCTACTCAACAACCACTGAGTCAAGGAAGAAATAAAAAATTTAAAAAACTTTCTAGAATTCAATGAAAATGAATCCACAATATACCCAAACTTATGGGACACAATGAAAACAGTGCAAAAAGGAAAGTTCTTAGCACTAAGTACCTTCATAAGGAAATAAGTGAGATAACATACTATTTAACAGCACACCTGAAGGCTTTAGAGAAAAAAGAAACAAACACAACCAAGAGAACGTGGCAGGAAATAATCAAACTCAGAGCTGAGATCAATAAATTAGAAAAAGAACAATTCAAACAACCAATGAAATAAAGAGTTGATTCTTTGAGAAAATTAACAACATAGAGAAACTCTTCGTCAAATTAATTAAAAGGCAGAGAATATTTAACTTAAGACAATGAGAGATGAAAAGGGGGACAAAACAACCAATATTGAGGAAATCAAGCAATCATTAGGTCTCATTTCAAAAAAAGCTGTACTCCACAAAATGTAATGAAATGAATGATCTTCTTCATAGATATCGCTTAACAAAGGTAAATCAAGATGACATAAACAATCTAATAGACCTATAATCTCTAAGGGAAAAAATGCAGTTATTAAGTCTACTCAAACTCTCCCCCAAAAACCAAGGCCAGATAGTTTTTTGTTTTTTGTTTATGTTTTGTTTTAGTTTTTACTTGTCCTTTGTTTTCTTGTTTTGCAAAATTTTTTGTGATCTTCAAGGAAGAGCTAATATCAAATACTCAAATTATTCCCAAAACAGAAACAGATTGATCACTGGGAAATTCATTTTATGAGACTACAGTCACCCCAATAGAACATATACAAACTATATGAAGAAAGGGAATTTTACATCAATCTCTCTTATGAATCTTGATGCAAAAATATGCAATAAAATACTCAGAAACAGAATCCACGAACACATCAAAAACATCATCTACCATGATCAAGTAGGGTTTATTCCAGACGTGTAGGAATGATTCAGCATATAAAAATCCATCAATGTAATCCACTATACAAACAAAATGAAAAAAATCACATGATCATCTCATTAGATTCTGAAAAAGCCTTTGACAAAATCTAAGACCCCTTCATGATAAAAGTCTTGCAGAGATCAGGCATACAAGGCACATACCTAAAAACAATAAAGACAATATTCAGCAAGCTGATAGCCAAAATGAAATTAAATGGTGAGAAACTTAAAGCAATTCCACTAAAATCAAGGACAAGACCAGACTGTCCACTCTCTCCGTATTTATTTAATATTTAGTATTTGGAGTTTTACCTAGAGCAATAAGACAACAAAAGTTGAAAAGGAAAATGTCGAAATATTGCTCTTCACAGATGATATGATAGTATTCATAACTGACCCTCAAAATTCTACCAGGGAATTTCTGTAGCTGTTAAACATCTTCAGTAAAGTGGCTGGATCCAAAATTAACTAAAACCAAGTTCTTTAGCTCTCCAACATACAGTGATAACAAGGTTGATAAAGATTTGTGGAAACAATACCCTTCACAATAGCCACAAATAATAGAAAATATCTTGCTGTAACTCTAACTAAGCAAGTGAAAGATCTGTATGACAGATCCTTGAAGAAAGAAATTGAAGAAGATATCAGTAAAGGTAAATATCTCCTATACTCATTGATTGGTAGGATTAATATAGTAAAAATGACCATCCTAGCAAAAGCAATCCACAAATTCAATGCAATTCCCATAAAAGTCCAAGTTAATTCTTTATAGACCTTGAAAGAGCATTATTCAACTTCATTGAAAAACAAAATCCCCAGCACAGTTAAAACAATCCTGGTACAATAAAAGAACTTCTGGAGGTATGACCCTCTCTGATTTCAAGTTGTACTACAGGGAAATATTAATAAAATTGCATGGTACAGGCATAAATACAGACAGATTGATCAATGTAATCAAATAAAAAAAAACAGAAGTAAATCTACATGTTTATGTACATATGATTTTTTTGTAAATCATTTTATTTATTTACATTCTAGTCATTACCCCCCATCCTGTTTCCCCTCCCACAGTTTCTTATTCCATTCCTCCTCCCGCTTGCCTCCATGGGGGTGCTCCCCCATCAGGTCTCCTGCTTCCCTGGGGCCTCAAGTCTCTAAAGGATGAAGTTCATCTTCTCCCACTGAGGCCAGACCAGGCAGACCTCTGCTACATATGTGCCAGGGCCCTCAGACTAGCCCATGGATGCTCCTGGTTGGTGGCTCAGCCTCTAGGAGATATCTGGGATCCTGGTTAGTTGAAAGAGCTAGTCTTCCTATGGGGTTACACTCTTCTTCAGCTTCTTCAATTCTTCCTCTAATTCAACAACAGGGTCCCTGACTTCAGTCCAATGGTTAGGTGTAAGTATCTCTGTCTGTCTCAGACAGCTGCTAATAAGGCCTCTCAGAAGACAGCCATTCCTGGCTCCTGTCTTTAAGCACATCATAACATCAGTAATAATGTCAGGCCTGGGAGGCCCCCCTCTCATGAGATGGTTCCTAAGTTGGGCCAGTCATTGACCACCTTTCTTTCAGTCTCTTTCCCATTTTTATCCCGGCAGTTCTTTTAGGCAGGAACAATTCTAGATCAGAAATTTTGACTATGGGTTAGTAACCCAGTCCCTCCACTTGCCTATTGGAGGTGGACTCTTCAAGTTCCCTCTCCCAAATGCTGGACATTTTAGCTAAGATCATCCCCAATGAGTCTTGAGAGTCTCTCACTTTCCAGGTCTCTGGTACTTTCTAGATGCCCCCCCCTCACTTCTCACCCCCTAAGGCTACTTATTTCCATTCATTCCCTTGGCTGTCTGGACGTATCTCCTGTTCCCCCTCCCCTCACAACCTGATCCTCTTTCCAATTCCCCCCTCCACTCCCCCACCTAGGTCCCAGTCTATCTCTGTCTCACATGATTACTTTTTTTCCCTTCTAATTCAGATTGAAACATCCTGACTTGGGACTTTCTTCTTGTTACCCTTCTTATAGTGCATGGGTTGTATCCTAGGTATTCTATAATTTTTTGTTAATATCCACTTATCAGTGAGTTCATAACATGCATGTCCTTTTGGGTTTGTGTTACTTCACTCACGATGATATTTTCTAGTTCCATTCATTTGCCTGCAAAATTTATGATGTCATCATTTTTAATAGCTCAATAATATTCTAGTGTGTTAATGAACCACAATTTCTGTATCCATTTTTCAGATTGAGGAACATCTGGTTTGTTTACACGTTCTGGCTATTACAAATGAGGATTCTAGGAACATCCTGGAGCATGTGTCTTTGTGGTTTGGTGGGGGCATATTTTGCATATATATGCCCGAGAGTGCTATAACTGGGTTTTCATGTAGAACTATTTCTAATTTTCTGAGGAACTGCCAAATTGATTTCCAAAGTGGTTGTGCCAGTTTGCAATCCCACCAGCAATGGAGGAGTGTTCCTTTTTCTCTACATCCTGGACAGCTTAGGCTGTCATTTGAGTTTTTTATCTCAGTCATTCAGATTGGAATGAGGTAGAATCTAACCAATTTGCATTTCTCTGATGACTAAGAACTTTGAACATTTCTTTAAGTGTTTCTCAGCCATTCGAGGTTTCTCTGTTGAGAATTCTCTTTTTAGCTCTGTACTCAATTTTTAAATTGTTTTTTTTTGGGTATTTTTTGGAGTTTAACTTCTTGAGTTCTTTATATATTTTACATATTAGCCCTTTATTGGATATAGGGTTAGTGGCATTTTTTCCCCCCAATCTGTAGGTTGCTAATTTGTCCTATTGATGGTGTCTTTTGCCTTACAAAAGCTTTTCAGTTTCATGAGTTCCCATTTACCAAGTCTTGATCATAGGTGTTCTGTTCAGGAAATTTTCCCTTGTGCCAATGTGTTTGGGGCATTTTCTAAAGTTCTCTCCTATTAGATTCAGTATATCTGGTTTTATGTTGAGGTCCTTGATCCACTTGGACTTGAGCTTCATGCAATGTGATAAATATTTTCCTACATACAGATTGCCAGTTAGACCAGCATCATTTATTTAAGATGCTTTCTTTTTTCCTTTGTATGTTTTTGGTTTCTTTGTCATAGATCAAGTGTCCATAGTTGTGTGGGTTTACTTCTGGGTTTTCAATTCCATTCCATTTATGGATTTGTCTGTCTCTGTACCAATACCATTTTATCACTATTGCTTTTATCACTATAGCTTGAGGTCAGGAATGGTGATTTCCCCCAGAAGATCTTTTATTGTTGAGAATTGTTTTAGCTATTCTGAGTTTATTGTTTTTCCATATGAAGTTGAGGTTTGCTCTTTCCATGTCCCAGAATAATTGTGTTGGAATTTTGATGGGGATTGCAATGAATCTGTAAATTGCTTTTTGTACGATGGCTATTTTCATTACATTAATCCTACCAATCCCATGAGCATGGGAGATCTTTCCATTTTCTGAGGTCTTCTTCAATTTCCTTTTTTAGAGATTTGAAGTTCTTGTCATAAAGATCTTCCACTTGCTTGGTAGGAGTTATGCCAAGCTATTTTATATTATTTGTAGCTATTGTGAAGGTTGTTGTTTCTCTAGCTTCTTTCTCAACCTATTTATCACCTGTATAAAGGAAAGCTACTAATTTGTTTGAGTTAATTTCATACCCTGCCACTTTGGTGAAGTTGTTTATCAGCTGTAGGAGTCCTCTGTTGGAATTTTGGGCACCATTTATTTATACTATCATATCATATGCTGTTTTGTGTAACTTTAAAAACCACACTTGGCTCCGGCTATGTTCTGAGACTAGCAGCTGCTTGCCTGCCATTTACTCAGCCCCCACAGCTAGCTAATGCTTTCACAAGTTCCCACCTATGCTTTGAGAACAGTTACTGCCATGTTTCAGGCTGGTATTTTCCCCAGAACATGGTCCGTTCCTCCTTGTCTGGTGCCAACAATGGCCATCTCACCCAGCTCCCAGGACTAGCTTTGCAAAGCACCTCAGGTCTCTGTTCCCTGCCTGGTCCTGGCAATGGCCATCTCACCCAGCTCCCTTCAGCCCAGAGGAAGGAATTACACTAGAGACTTTTATATTTTAAAGCTGACCAGATAACTCAAAGGCTGGGCTAAGAAGATCCTGGCCAGTCCTCCTTGGCCTCCACTCACTTCAGAGGCTACAAAATATTGGTCCCCGAGAGTTATATGTGTGCTACTTCCTCTCCACTCTACAGCCTGGTCCCAATCTCCAATCCCATCTGTATGCCCCTCTCTTCCTGTTCAGCCTGGAAAAATCTCACCTTATCCTTTGTTCAACAATTGGCTTCTGCTGTCTTTATTGACCAAATCAAGAGACAACTAGAGAACCTCTGCTACAATCTGCAAATAGTGATCTTTTGACTTCTTCCTTTCCAATTTATACCCTTTTATTGTTTAATTGTTCTATCTATATTTCTGTATTGAATAGATAGGGAGAGAGAAGAGTGGGTAACTTGTCCATGATTTTAGTGGGATTGTTTCTAGGCTCTTTCTTTTTAATTTGATATTAGCTGTTGGATTGCTATACATTGCTTTTATTATATTTAGGTATGTGCCATGAATTCCTGCCTCTCCAAGACTTTTAAAATGAAGGGGTGTTGTATTTTGTCAAATGTTTTTTTAGCATCTAATGAGATGGTCATGTGATTTTTTTCTTTGAGTTTACTTATGTGGTGGATTGCATTAATGGATTTTCAGATATTGAATGATTGCTGCATCTCTAGAAGAAAGCCTACTTCATTGTGGTGAATGATAGTTTTGATTTGTTCTTGGATGTGGTTTGTTAGAATTTTATTGAGTACTTTTGCATCGATATTCGTTAACAAAATTGGTCTGAAGTTTTCTTTCTTTGTTGTGTCTTTGTTTGATTTAGATATCAGAGTCACTGTGCCTTCAGAGAATGAATTAGGACGTGTTACGTGTTTATATTATATGGAATAGTTTGAGGAATATTGATATTAGCTCTTCTTTGAAGGCCTGGTAGAATTCTGTACTAAAGGGATCTGGCCTTGAGCTTATTTTGTTGAGACATTTTTAATGAGTTCTATTTCCTTAGGGGTTATGGGACTGTTTAGATAGTTTACCAGATCTTGATTTAACTTAGGTATGTGGTATCTGTCTAGAAATCTTTTATTTCATCTAGATTTTCCAGTTTTGTGAAGTACGTGCTTTTGTAGTAGGTTCTGATGATTTTTTGAATTTTCTCAGTTTCTGTTTTTAAGTCTCCCTTTTCATTTCTGATTTTGTTAATTTGGATACTGTTTCTTGTGGGACCATGAAAGGTAGCCCGGTTTCTGGTTGAGCTAAGGTTTAAACCCCAGTGGACCCAGTAGGGGTTCCCCAGCACGGGACAACAGCAGGCATTTATCATGTTCCTAGAACCAGCTCCGGACATGTGACTGCAGCTCTCCATAGGTCTTTGATTATCGGTCACATAGCTTCAAGTCCCACCCACCCAACCAACCCAGCTAGCCACCAAGCCAAGGACCTGGTCCCCAGCAGGATCTGGCTGGTCCCCTCTCTGTCTCTCCCCCTCGGCCCAGGCTAGGTTCAGTCTTTGGACCCCACTTCATTCTCAGCTCTTCTGCAGCATTCAGTGGCATGTGGGATGTGTAAGAGTATGGGAAACTGACTGAGCCAGCTTCCCTGCGATCCACGGGACACCAGGCTCCCACTACTGGATGGTCAAACTGCCTGCATCCCGCCTCTACAAGAGACCTGAGAGCCTGGGGCAGAACTCAGGACTTCATTCCATTACACAGCCAGTTAATTCAACAACTGGTGCCAACAACATGAGACAAACTCAGCTAAAGTGTACCCCCAACTGGCGACCCACCCACAAAGACCCACATTGGAACTTCAGATTGCTCAAGGACCGTATCAATGCAAAAATACTCAATAAAATTCTTGCAAACCGAATCCAAAAACACATCAAAATGATCATTCATCATGATCAAGTAGGCTTCATCCCAGGGATGCAGGGGTGGTTCAATACCGAGAAATCCATCAATGGAATCCACTACATAAACAAACTCAAAGAAAGAAAACACGTGGTCATTTTATTAGATGCTGAAAAAGCATTTGACAAAATTCAGCATCCCTTCATGATAAAAGTCTTGGAGAGATCAGGAATTCAAGGCCCATACCTAAACATAGTAAAAGCAATATACAGCAAACCAGTAACCAACATCAAACTAAATGGAGAGAAACTCGAAGCAATCTCACTAAAATCAGGGACTAGACAAGGCTGCCCTCTCTCTCCCTATCTATTCAATATAGTAATTGAAGTTCTAGCTAGAGCAATTAGACAACAAAAGGTCAAAGAGATACAAATTGGAAAGGAAGAAATCAAATTATCACTATTTGCAGATGATATGATCGTATACTTAAGTGACCCAAAACACTCCACCTGAAAACTGCTGCAATTGATAAACAACTTCAGCAAAGTGGCCGGATATAAAAGTAACTCAAGAACTTTTCCCCCGTACCCAGGTGTTCGAGAGTTTTCCGCACTTTCTCTTCTATTAGATTCTGTGTAACTGGTTTTATGTGGAGGTCCTTGATCCACTTGGACTTGAGCTTTGTACAAGGGGATAGGAACGGATCAATTTGCATTCTTCTGCATGTAGAGCGCCAGTTGACCCAGCACCATTTGTTGAAAATGCTGTCTTTTTTCCACTGAGTGGTTTTAGCTCCTTTGTTGAAGATCAAATGACCATATGTGTATGGGTTTATTTCTGGGTCCTCAATTCTATTCCATTGATCTACCTGCCTGTCACTGTACCAATACCATGCAGTTTTTATCACTACTGCTCTGTAATACAGCTTGAGATCAGGGATGCTGATTCCCCCAGATGTTCTTTTGTTGTTAAGGATAGCTTTTGCTATCCTGGGTTTTTTGTTGTTCCAAATGAATTTGAGAATTGCTCTTTCTAAGTTTATGAAGAATTGAGTTGGAATTTTGATGGGGATTGTGTTGAATTTGTAGATTGCTTTTGGCAGGATGGCCATTTTTACTATATTAA
>JAPYYD010007259.1:0-10422 GCA_028551405.1 Uromys caudimaculatus
TTAAAAAAAAAAAAAAAAAAAAAAAAAAAGATTTATTTATTTATTTAATGTATGTGAGTACACTATAGCCATCTTCAGACACACCAGAAGAGGGCATCCATTGGATCCCGTTACAGATGATTGTAAGCCCTCATGTGGTTGCTGGGAATTGAACTCAGGACTTCTGGAAGAGCAGTCAGTGCTCTTAACCACTGAGCCATCTCCCCAATCCACCTTTTAGTTTTTGAGGAGATGGTATTAGGATCTCTGATCCAATCTTGGGAGACAGCTCTCTTCCCAGTATTTGGAACTTGGCAGGGGAGAATTTATATTCTTGTAAACTCAAACTCTATGTGTTTGTTAGCTGGAGAGATGGCTCAGCATCTAAGGAAGCACTTATCTTGCAGAGGACTTGGGTTCAGTTCCCAGCACCCACAGGTGGCTCCAGCTCTGAATCCAACATGTGGTACACATACATACATTAAGGCATGCACACACACACACACACACACACACATACTAAATAAATAAATCTTTAAAAGAAAATAAAAACCATGATTGTATTCATTTGTGAAGCCTTCTTTGAGAGGCCTCAGAAAAGAATGTTATCCCGTACTGGGTAAGATCATGCTGAGAACAGGTCATTCTAAATTACTCCATACTGTAGAAAACAGTGGGTTTTCAGGCCATGCCTTGTTCTGAGACACTCCATTTTATAAGAAGCTTTAGATTTCATTTGAGGGTAGAGAATAATTGCACGCCTGGGTTGACATGTAAACACCACCACCTGTCCAGTACCACCCTCGCTGATAAATGACTTACTTATTCCTGGGAATAGAATAGGGGCCACCCTGTAAACTTATCAGGTTGAGTTGGGGCACATTGAGCATTTAAAATCATAGAAGGGAAACTAAGATCAAAAATTTATCAGACTTGTCAGAATGAGATAGATAAAGAGTATAGCTCCCTCGCCTGGATGATACATAATACAGCCCCGCCCCCACCAACTGTTCATCCGATGCCTGGTGTGTAATCAAGGACTGACAGTCAGAGAACCCCCACTGTCATCAAGGCTTCAGGCTGGCTGGGTTCCCACTGTTGACACGGCCTGTTTTACTGCCTTCCTGCTCGCCTGTCTGGACTTAAACACACCATTCATGTTCCAATCCGGTTCTAGCATTTCACCTCGAAGCTGGACTCAGTTCCTATAGATAGATAAAGAGATAATAGATACATAGGTAGATCTATAGCTAACTTTACCAATAGATATAAATCTTCCTATAGAGAGATTTACTGTGTAAAATGGCAATATTAATTAATAATAGAATAAAAATAAACTGCATTAGCCTTAGCCCAATTGCTATGTAAGTGTAATTGTCTAGAAATTTTCTGCCATTGAAACCACTGCTGTGTTTTATTTTTTAACTTACTGGGTGGAGGAGATGGAGTATTTTGGCTTACAGTTTCATAGAAGCAAGAGTCTGTCATGGAGAGGAATAAAGGGCGGTAGGCAGAAGGCATGCTTGCAGGAGCAGGAATGGAGAGTCAAACTTACTCTACACATGGGAAGGAGAGAGAGAGAGAGAGGGAAGCCAGCTAGGCTGCTGTAAGCCACAAAGCTCACCCGCTCCTGATAAACACCTTCTTTAGTAAGGCTCCACCTCCTAAAGAGTCCATAATCTTCCTGAGCAGCAGCATCAACTGGGGATCAAATGTTTGAATACATGAGCCTATGGAGGGCATTTCTCAATCAAATCACCACTTTCCACCCATGGTCCCCATAAGCTCATGGCCATCCAAAGATGCAAAATGCCCTTAGTTTAATTTCAAAAGTTCCTAGAGTTTTTAGTAGTCTTAACATTCTTCAAAAGTCCAAAATCTCTTCTGAAACTCAAGGCAATCTCTTTTTTGTTTGTTTGTTTGTTTGTTTGTTTTTGTTTTTTGTTTTTCGAGACAGGGTTTCTCTGTGTAGCCCTGGCTGTCCTGGAACTCACTCTGTAGACCAGGCTGGCCTCGAACACAGAAATCCGCCTGCCTCTGCCTCCCAAGTGCTGGGATTAAAGGCGTGCGCCACCACTGCCCAGTTCAAGGCAATCTCTTAACTCTGATCCTTCTTGTAAAGTCAAAAGGCAAATTATATACTTCCAACATATAATTACATTTACGTCTCATCCCAAAGGGGAGAAATGGAGGTATAATGAGGAAATATTGACCCAAAGCAAGACCAAAATCCAGCAGAGTAAACACCAAATCCTATAGTTCCATATCAAGTGTCTGGGGCTTCAGTATCAAAGGGTCTAGATGATTCTGGCCCTCTAACTTCAGTGCCTGTAACATACTTCATTCTCTTGATCTGATTCTCTCTATGCAGTTCTTGGCAGGTGTTTCGTGACATCTCGGGGTCTCCACTTCAACCAAGGCTTCACCTTTGCAGCTCCATACAATGACCTTACAGGGCCGCCTCACAGGGAGTGTGACCCTGCCATACATTGCCTGGCCTCAGTGGCTTTAATTGCAGAGAGACAAAGCTCATCACAATTAGGAAGACATGAAACAGACAGAGAAGGCGTCATGCAGGAGCAAGCTGGCTGATCACATTTCATCAGAATACAGGAAGCGGAGAGCTGTATGTTTTGAATATGTTTTTCAACAAATTCTGGCATTATGGAAAGGCACAGATAAGTTTATTTATGTTTCTGGCATTTTTAACTCAGGATAGGCTTGCTCCTTAAGAAGCAGCTCCAAGTTCCCGAGCCAAGGCATTGCCAAAAAGATAAAGGCTGTCTTAGGATCGCTGAAGGAGGACTGTTCAAAGGTATTGTTGCATAAACGCTAGTTTGAGGATCAGCCCATTCAAAACCAAACAAATAGTGTGAATTTGGGCCGAGTGCATACAAGAAAGCATCTTTTAGACCCAAGACACTAAACTATAAGATGTCAAAGAACATTTGTGTGAGAATACATAGTGATTGGGAACTCCAGGGGAAACTGGCTTCACTTACTGCTCTCGGGTCAGAACGGGACACAATCTTGGACTTTGCCCTGGTAACCATGACAACCACAGCAGTGCAATACAGTGGTATCCAGGTCTGTGGTGCTGGTTATGGAGCTATTAGTTCCCTCTAGTAGATGGAGATAAGGAGAGTCAAGATCCTTGTCTAAGATCTTAGCTGTTGTTTTGCCTCTCCCCCCATCTGAAAGTGTTCTCAAGAGCCACAAGGCTATATAGGAAATGCAAGGTTAATTGACAGCAGGACCCCATGATGCAACTTCCAGAAGGTCACCATCCGTAATGGGTGGTGCAGCTGATCACCCACACTCTGTAGGTAATCCTTCACCCTTCATCTATAAGCAAGCCCAATAAGCTCATTAGTCTCTGAATAAAAATGAGGACATGAGGAGAGGGAGGGAGAGCTCAGTCAGAGGCATCTGGAAGGGACCAGATTGAAATGAACCTGAGAGGAGAAGGAGGGAGCAAGCACAGAAGGGCAGAGGGCAGAGAGGACAAATGGACCAAGAGGGAGTCAGGGGTGGAGGACCGAGAGAGGAAGAAGAACCAAGAACATGTGGCCAAAATGGCTGGGTTATATATGAAAGAGAGGTTGGGAAGCCCAGTCCCCGGGGGGGTGGGGGGGAAGGTAGGGGAGTGAGAAGTGCTAGAAGAAACCACAGGTGCAGAGTGACTTTTCCAGGTGTCCTTGGGACCTTACAGTCTCACCAACCTAGACTTTGATATGAAGCACTTTGATCTGTTCTTGTACCCATCTGGGATGAATAGACATTTGTTTTGCTTTGTTTGTCTGTTTTTAATTTTTACTATATGTATATGGGTGTTTTCCCTGCATATATGTCTGTGAACCACACCATATACATGCCTGGTGCCTGAAGAAGGTGTCTGATCCCCTGAAACTGGAGCTACAGATGGTTGTAAGCTGCCATGTGGGTATTGGGAATTTAACCCAGTTCCTTCTGGGAGAGCAACTAACACGCTTAACCACTGAGCCATCTCTCCAGCCTGTGACTAGACAATTGTGTCTCTCTCCAGGAAAAATGAATACATCAAGGTCTTATGCTCAGTGATAATCTAGTTTTTTTTTTTTTTTTTTTTTTTTTTTTTGGTTTTTCGAGACAGGGCTTCTCTGTGTAGCCCTGGCTGTCCTGGAACTCACTCTGTAGACCAGGCTAGCCTCGAACTCAGAAATCCGCCTGCCTCTGCCTCCCAAGTGCTGGGATTAAAGGCGTGCGCCACCACGGCCCGGCTTCCACTGAGTTTTTACAGAAAAAGGATAAGAATGTTACATGGACATTGACAAGACCCAATTAAAATATATTTGAGAAATTTATCAATTAATGGCTGATATCCTATTAATGGCTAATATCCTTGTTTCTGGCTGTAGAGAGTTCTAGGTTTGGGGGGTTTGGTTTGGTTTGGTTTGGTTTGGTTTGGTTTTGCAGCAAAGGGACTCCTGCCTTCAGATGTGTCTAAAGGCCACCCACCTGGAAGGCCTTTCCAAGAACTGGGGTGAACTGTGTATATTTGGGTACGGCCTCCCATAATTCTTGGAATAACTCATTTGTCACTATAGAGGATGGTGTTCAGGTTCAGCAGTGTTTACACGTAAATTAAGTGAGTTAATGGGACCCCTGACTGGTAGGGTAAAGCTAATAGCGAGTCTGCAAGAAGTCTTCCCTCAGTAAGGGAACAGAACATTCAGGAACTGATGGATAACTATGTGATCACCCCAGACACAGTAAACAGACTTAAACTCCACCAAAGCCCCCCTCAAACCCCTTAATAATAATGTGAAAACAGAGAGAATAAAACTGGCTTTGGTGGCCTTTGTATAGGTTGGAATTGAGGACACCTACTCAACAGGTCACAATACTGCCTAGGGACACACCCACACCCACCCCATCCCCGCAATGTAGAAGCTACAGTGCAGAGGGCATTTGGCCACTTCAGTCTGACATGGCTAACAACTACCCCTCTGGGACTGATGCTAGCTCTTCACAGTCAAATACAGTCCAATTTACAATGTCCCCTTTGCCCATATGTGGTGCAGTGTCTTTGGTGACTGCTGTCCTTGAGGCATCCCTTGCTCCAATATCTAGGCTGCTGGTGGTTAAAGTGAGCCTCGCTCCCTGCTACCTTTGGAGAAGTATTTCCTATCTGGCTTAGTGGTGATGTGGTTTCTCAAAAGGCAGACAAAAACTTGGTTGGCCTCTTTTTAGCCTTTGATCCGCCTTCTCAACTCAGGCCTTGTGCCTTTCTTCCTCTGCTTGATCTCAGTTTAAGAATGGTAAAGCTACATCTAGAAGCTGTATTTAAGAGTTTGGGGTACCCAATGCCACTTTCTGAAGCTTTTTTCCTGATTGTCCAATATAGTGAGACCCAGTATAGTAAGTCATTCTGGATAATATTTATGCATTTCATAATGGTCCCCATCAATCTCCTGTGAAGAAGGGTGTGGTTTTTATTTGTGCCTTACATCACCTCCATCACATATCAAGGTTATCAGACCCGTTGCTGTCCTCGCCTTCCTCCCATCCCGTTGACCTCGGTAGCACCTAGTTATCTTACACCACCTATTTGGTAATTTCAGTTAGGAATGGCCGTGACACAGCACTGACCCTAGGGGCTAATGATCTGACCGCAGCCCAGGTACAGTATTCATCAGCTATGCAACAGAGAGATGGAATTACACATAGTTTCTTCCAGGTGAGCTCACAGGCCATGATTATATCTTCAAGACCCTGTGAAAAACATGCTAGGTGTGGAGCAAAGTAATTTAACATTTCTTTGCATTGTCTTTACATTTAAATTTTAAAGATTTTATTTTACTTTTAATTATCTTATGTGTGTGTGCACATAAGTGTAGGTGCTCCCAGAGGTCAGAAGCATTGGATCCCTGGAGCTGGGGGTACAGGAAGTTGTAAATCTTTCCGGCCCTCCTTGTATTGTCTTACATTGGTCATTGAAAGGGGGGTTCCAGAATGAAGATGCCTAGATTCTGCATCTTTAACTTTCTAAGATTTGTTCCCACAGGTGGAAGTTCATTTTTACCAACTGAAAACATGTTCGTGCCATTGGGATAAAATGTGGGCCCTGGGAATACTGAATGGCCTAATGCCTATCACATTGCTTTTAGTCTCCCAGTAAACTTGAATATCTACCAGTTTACAATTAACCCAAATTAGGCAGACCATGGTGGTATAAGACTTTCTTATGTACTGGCAGGATATTAAGTGATCTAGAAGATAGCCCCAGAGGAAGAAATTATTCTTCGTTGAATTATTTATCATAGAACAGAATGGTTGATCCATTGGACAGTAAATCCTCACATACAAACATGTATACACACATACACAAAAAATTAATAAGCATGTATGTCGAAGGCCAGCTTTGACACCACAAGATTAACTGAGAGGAATAAGTATGGAGTCAGTGAATGGGGTTGATGCCAACAGCAGCCAACTGGGGCCAGCGTTAGTAGAGCTGATGGGGGTCAGGTCAGATAGCAACTGAAGAAGGCTACTGCTGATGGCAGCCAACAGCTAGAGTAATCACTCAGCAGACTTTTCTCTGAGGGAATAACACTAGATTCTTTGGGGGCCTGCAAGAAGGAGAAGAGAGAAAGAGGGTGAGAATCACACAGGGAGAAAGAGAGAGAGAGAGAGAGACAGAGAGAGACAGAGAGAGAGAGGATAGATAATGGAGCAAGCTCCAAAAAGCAGAATCCAACCATTTTACATATATACATTTTTTTTAATTTATTTATTATTATATGTAAGTGCACTGTAGATGTCTTCAGACACACCAGAAGAGGGTGTCAGATCTCATTATGGATGGTTGTAAACCACCATGTGGTTGCTGGGATTTGAACTCAGGACCTTCAGAAGAACAGTCAGTGCTCTTAACTGCTGAGCCATCTCTCCAGCCCCACATATATACATTTTTATACACACATATATACATATATACATTTGATGAATGGAGCAAACTCCAAAGAACAAGTTTAACAATTTACATACATACATACACACACACACACACACACACACACACACACAGATTGATGGATGGAGCAAAGCTCTGACAACTTCACATATAGACAGACAGACAGACAGACAGATGGACAGACATATACACATTTACATATTGAGTGGATGGAGCAGATTCCAATGAACTGGCTCCAACCATTTTACATACACACACACAGAAACAGACACAGACGCAGATACACACACACATAAACACAAACATACACAACACATATGCACACACACACACACACACGTTTAGTGGATGGAGCGAAGTTTCAACAAGCCCCAACCATTTTATTTTTTCTCCCACAGCTTATCTATCCCAACAAAATCTTTCAAGCAGTAAACAATTACAATGTGATTATGTGTTAGTTTTCTTCTAGTGACTGACTATGACAAAACAGTGTGTTCCCCAGTTCCTTTACAAGAAATAACATTACATAGTACAGGTAAAGAAAACAAATTATTCCCAAGAACCACATACATGCGTAACTAAGCAACTTGTTATACATTAACAAAGTGTGAGCAAGCAAGGGAATTTTCTCAACCAGTTTTTCTTACTGGCAGGCAGCAATTTGCAGTTACAAAGAAAGGAGGAGTTGTTTTATTATTTATCTTAAAAAGTAACCTAATAAAAATCTTAAAAGAATCCCACATCTAAACTTTTATATAAAATATAATCAGTCATATCTACTTTAAATCCTCAGAATGCATATCTACTCATCAGCAATTCTTATTAAATCATATCAGGAAGCTGAGGGGGAAAGTGGGTACAAGAAATAAATTGTCACCGATCCAGCCTCAGGGAGAGTCACGTCAGCCAGTGCTGCCCTTGTTGTTCCCTGACCATGAAAGAGTCCCTAGCTCCACTATTAAGAGTGTGCCTTCTGAACTTCAAATTGTTCCCTGAGACGTTCTGTATCATAGTCAGTAGCAAAAACATCTTAACCTAGCTTCACTAACAATTTTATTTTCCCAAATGTTTTCTAAGGGTGGTGGTCATAGCTGACAACCTAAATCTCTACGTTCTTTCCTAGAGGGGTGACTGAATCATTAATCAACAGCAATGCCTGAAAGAGATCAAGCACTATTATTGTGAGTGCCAGAGATACTGGCCAGGGAGGGACTGGAAGTCCCTTAGAGTTTTCATACAATTCTTAGATTAAGAGGGAAGTGAGGACAGCAAGCAGAGCAGAACTCCAAACAGCGTGAAGTCCTCAGAAGTTTTCTGCCTCTCTGAGCCACACCCACTGTGGTTGTGCTAACTGGTGGGCCACATTCCATGAGTTCTAAAGCCATTTGTTGTTCCTCCTGCATGGCCCTTGACACACATAGTTCTCCCAAAATATGTATAACTTCTTCCTCTACTAACATAGAAACAGGACAGTAACACAGGTATAAGTTATTTAAAGAGCTATGAAGAAGAGAGGCTCAAGGACCCTCACATGGGCACATGGGCAAGACAGAAGCCTGGGAGTCTAGGGCTAAATGAATATAAAGAAAGTGCTAGCAGAGTACTGAACAACACAGTAGGGTCCCGCCAATTACAGCAAGTGTCTAGTCAGGAGAGCAAAGTTAAGTGGTCGGGATATGAGGCATTATTTTATGTCTCTAATCCAGGCTTGTCAATTGGATTTCGTAGCATACTCTAAATTCTGGCACATTCCTACTGCAGTGTGCTTTTTCAAAAAAGATTTTGTTTGTTTCTTTCTTTCTTTGTTGTTTTTTTTGAAACAAGGTCTCACTATGTAGCACTGCCTGGCCTTGAACTTTAAAGATCTGCCTGCCTCTGCCTCCCAGGTTCTGGAATAAAACATGTATCTTTCTTCCCCTCTTGATCTTAGTTTAAGGACGACAAGGCTACATTTAGAAGTTGTACTTATACACCCAGCTCAAGAAGACTTTTAAAAATTATTGGTGTGTGTGTGTGTGTGTGTAGCACGCACGTGCATACATGCACTCCACATGTGTGCAAAACCCATGGAAGCCAGAAGAATGTTGCATTCCCTAGAGCTAGAGTTACAGGAGATTGGAAGTCACATGACATGGATGCTAGGCTCCAATCTCTGCAAAAACAACTGATGCTCTTAACCTCAGAGCCCTCTCCAGCCCCTGCAGCATCCTTTCAAACTTATAGAGTCGCCCTTATCAAATGCCAAATCCCTTCCTGTTCCCCCAAAATGTTCTCTAATGGGAATATCTGAAGCAGAATAGCTATCCCATTTCCCTTGGGCCTGGACTTAACTAAAAATCAGAATGTCTCTAGGTGCTGAAGGGATGGCTCAGAAGCAAAGAACATTTGTTGCTCTTCCAGAGGCCTGGAGTTTGGTTCCCAGCACCCACATTAGGCAGCCCACAATGCCTCTAAGTCCAGCTCCAGGAGACCTGATGCTCTCTTAGCCTTCTTGGACTCCCATGTGCACATGGCATATGTGTACACACATAAATGAATGACCGAATGAATGAATGAATAAAGAAATAAATAAATAAATAAATAAGAAATTTTTGTTAAACGTATCAAAGAGGGAGCTGGAGAGGTAGCTTGGGAGTTAGGAGCCCTGGCTTTACTGCTGGAGGACTTTGATCCAATTCCACCACCCACACTGCAGCTTACAACCATCTGTAACTACAGTTCAGGGCATCCTATGTCCTTGGACTCAGGCATGTAGCACATAAACATACATGCAAGCAAGCAGACACATTAAATAAATTAACTTAAAATTTTAAATGTATATTAAGAAGTCTCTGTAACAGCATGACTTCTAACAACATAAAACTCTCTGTGCCGAGACTGGAGGTAACCTGAGGCTCTGTCAACACATTCACCCTTAGGAAAAGGACTAGTTACACTGTCTCACTGAGATAGCTCCCCTCAGACAGTAACGGGGGATAGGTGGTAGATCGGGAGCTAGTCATTTACACTTGTGACCAGTAATGCACAAGATTGATTCTCTGGTTGGACTGAGGGGTCATGCATAAGGTGTGTGGGCCCACTGCAGACTCAATCCATGATAGACCAACAAATGTAGCCTCAGTCTGCATTTGGTTCCCACCATAAGTCCTGTGAACAGGCTGCTGGGCAGGGCAGCTTCTCTTCCCTGGGCAGTCCTCTTCCCTGGAGCTTCTCTCACTCTTGGGAGGTCTTTCTGGTGTCTCCATTAGTAGAAATGGGCTTACTCTGCCTTCAATCCTTCTTGACTGTGGGACAAGTTTGGAAGGCCCTGGCTTGGGTGTCTTTATGTCTGATGATCATTTAGCACCCTAGCTATCTGAGTCAAGCTCACCAAAAGCTGAGAAAAGCTCTATATGTAGCTCTCAGGAGAACCCACATCATCACAACTAATGCTTGTGTGCCTTGTGACTCCTGGGCTGCTATAATGCCGAGGCTGCCAGAGGCAC
>JAPYYD010007260.1:0-10422 GCA_028551405.1 Uromys caudimaculatus
CAACAGTGGAGGAGTGTTCCTCTTTCTCCACATCCTCGCCAGCATCTGCTGTCACCTGAATTTTTGATCTTAGCCATTCTGACTAGTGTGAGGTGGAATCTCAGACTTGTTTTGATTTGCATTTCCCTGCTGACTAAGGATGTTGAGCATTTAGGTGCTTCTTAGCCCTAAGGATTTCCTCAGTTGAGAATTCTCTGTTTAGCTCTGCTCCCCATTTTTTGATGGGGTTATTTGGTTTTTTTGAGTCTAACTTCTTAAGTTCTTTGTATATATTGGATATTAGCCCTCTATCGGACATAGGATTGGTTAAGATCTTTTCCCAATCTGTTGAAGAGAAAGTAGGGAAAACTCTCGAACACCTGCGTACGGGGGAAAAGTTCCTGAACAGAACACCAGTGGCTTATGCTCTAAGATCAAGAATAGACAAATGGGACCTCATGAAATTGCAAAGCTTCTAAGGCAAAGGACACTGTCAATAGGACAAAACGGCAACCAACAGATTTCTGGAACTTTTAAATATTTTCATTTACCTATTATGTTTTGAGATGGCACTTAGGTAAATCTCCACAAAAATGTATTGGCCACACATTTAATGTTTGTTATTTAAGACAGAAGTCAGCTGAATACCATTGAAACCACTCTAGTTTTCAACTGCTAGCAAGCCAGTAAGAGTCCTGAAAAGTGGCTCACTTTGTTTCTTATGAATATAGCCCTCTCCTTTTCAAAAAAGAATGTTTTTTACTGTTTTTACAAATTTTATGTGAATTTAAATTCCTCTAAATGGCAGACTTCTCCTCATATGGCAGTGTTAATGTGGATGTATCCAGTCACTTATTATTTAATGATCCCTTACTAAGGCATATTCCATTAAGGGCCAAGAACAAGGAGGTAGACATGCCATAGAGTGGTGAGAGTAATTATGAGAAGTTTTTGCTTTCTTGAGAAAAAGGGATACGGCTGGGAAAAACATTGAACCTTTCCTTTCTTCTTGTCTTTAACATGGGAAATGACCAGAAAGACCCCAAGGACTGCAGAGAAAAATATTCGTGAACATCAATGAACTGCAGAGCAAGCACCAGCAATTAATCTTCTAGGCTCCTAGTTATAAGAGAAGTAACTCCTCGCTCCTTAAGTTATTTGGCTAAGTATGCTCTTCTTTGCAGCTGTAGATATTCCTGACTAATATAGCATATGCAAACAATCAAGAACTGCCTAGTTCCCAGTGACATTATCAAGTCCTTGTAATAAAAGTTAATGATCCTGCATGGCAGATTTTATTTTAAGTACAAGTGGCAAATTGACAACAAGATTTGCAGCTTCAATAGACATAGAAGCAGTGGGCCAGAGTTTCCATGGTCCCAATTTGGTCTAAACATAAGGATTTTCTAAAGATTATAGAATCCCCTTAGTTGTATGGGCATAGTCTCAGAGATTTCTGATTTATTCAAAATGTCATAAAGAGGTTAGAGTGGTATAGAAGGCACCATGGCCTGCACAGGACATGAGAAGAGATGGAAAGAAATTCCTAATGCCATGTCCTGAGGTTCCAAGGCCAATCGTCAATGGCAGTAAGTGGTATTGTAAATTATAATGAGAAGTACACCCATTTGATATTTATCTCTGTTTCTGGCCCAGAGCTCTTAAAACTCTTGGAATTTCCTATGTGCTAAGAGCAACAAAGGCAAACGGAATATCTTTTTGTTGTTCATAACTAGTTCCTTTCAATCACACCTGAGCTTAGTTTAATGAGGGAATGTTGGAAAGTCCCCATAACCACAGGATAGGGTCTGGTTGCCAGGGGGACCAATCCCATGATTAGAAATGTACCTTGAGGGCCTTGAGGCTGACTTTATCCCCAGTGACCAATGATTCCCTCAATTATGCCTACATAATGAGAAGGCTTCTATAAAAATTCAAAGAAATGGGATCTGGAGAGTTTCCAGGTTCCTGGTTATATGGAGTTGCTGGGAAGTAGAACCTGCTCAGCCGTCCTGGCAACTTTACTCTCTATTCCTTGTCCTATATGCACCTTCTGTTTGGCTGCTACTCCGGCAATACTTCATAATAAATGGGTAAAGACAAGCAAAGTGTCTCTCTGAGTTCCTTGAGCAATGACAGCAGATGATTAAATACAAGGAGGTGGTTTATGGGAATTCTAGAATTGTAGCCCAGCTGGGAAGACATAGAGGTGATTGGTGCTTGAAGTAGCACGCGATCTGAACCATTAACCTATGGAGTCTGCCTTTTTTCTAGGTAGTTAATGTCATAATTGAACTCTAGGACACATATCCAATTGGTGTCCAGATAATTCAAGGATCAATTTACATGGGAATAACTTATACTGCATTGTGTTGATGTATCGAGGGGAGAGTGAGTCGAGAGCTTAGAGAGAAACAGTTTCCTCTAGAGAAGGAAACCAGGGGATTTCTTTTATAGAGTCAAGCTTTAAATAAAACAGTAATTACTTACAACTGTTAACCCTAAAAGTCAAGTCCCCAGAGCACTTCAAGTCCTTAAATCTAATTACATAGGAGATAGTTATTTATAAAGTAAAATTTTTTAAAAAGCCACCTACTAATTCAGCCAGATAACCACTCACAAGGGTAGAGCAGTTTGTTGACTATAAAGTCTAGGAAAAGTGAACTTTGGGAAAACACAAAGATGTCTGAATATGTTGGCAAAGTATATTCACAGATGCTTAAAAGAAGATGTTTAGTAGGTGTGTTTGGTAAATTTCAATTCAGACAAATCAAGAAATTCTTCACCTTTTGCTAAAAATTCTCTTCAAATATTTACATTAGAGATTTAGATGATTATTTTCATAATTTTGACATTATAGGAAAGTCTGCTATGTTAAGATGTGATTTTTTTCAAAAACTTTTAGAAAAAAAGAATCTGCTATTTAGTGCTAAAATCAGAGCTTTGCCAAGAATGGCATAGCCACGCATCCTTCTACCCACACAGAGGGGAAATGGCATGCACCTCTCAAGTTTAATGACTCACTGGATACCTGAGAGGGAGAACATGTGACCCAGGCCATTCTGGAGGAGTCAGAATACATTTTGAAAATGTAACTGTAAGAAACTAGCCACATTTTTCTTGTTAGTTCAAACAAAACAAAACAATTGTTACTAGTACAGTGTTTGAATTATTTTCTACTATAGTCTGAATCTCTCTGTGGAATGTGAATATGAATTATATCAGGGTCTCCCATTGGATTTCTTGAATACTTATAGACAGAGCAACGGGTATTCTAGGACTCAAGAGTGAAGAACATTGTGAACTTGGTTTTACAAAGCTTCCAGGTTCATTGGCTTGTACATTGCCCAACTAAAATGTAACAGAACATGAAAATATTGAGTACTCATTTCAGTTTAAGTTTGTGTGGCTTGTCTAACATTTATAGAAAGATAAAGTCATTACACTGTTGGCTCTGATTTCTGTTAATAAAATAACAGTGTGCTATTTAAAACTCTGTGGATATGTGATAAGTTAAAATTATAATAAATACAAAATGTACTTTTCAAAGTCTATGACTGCTTGTCATTTATTTGTGTATCTTTATTTATTTACTGTGTGTGTGCTTGTGTGTGTGTACATACACGCATGTGTGCACGCCATGGTACATTTGTAGAGGTCAGAGAACAACTCCTGGGAGTCAGTTATGACCTTCTTCCATGTAGATCTCAGAGATTACAGTCAAGTCTTTGGGCTTGGCAGCAACTGTCTTTACCCACTGAGCCATCTGCCTGGCCCTTGATAATTATTTATAATGAAATTTTCCTACTCAACATTTTGCTGCCATTTAAAATCCTAGTTTCGTGTTTGTGTCAATGATTTTAATTTACTTAGATATTATGAAGTAGTTATGAATACAGGATTAATAAAATAGGTCGACTGGCTCTTCCATAAAGTCTATTTTGGAACACAAAAAGGTCTATTTTGCTGCAGGTAGGTAACAAATGCTACAACTGGCTTTGCCAATATAATAGGCTGAAAATCTGATTATTCAAGAGCAGGTCTTCTTCCTCCCCCAACTTAAGCCATTTTCTTTATAATGACACTCCCAATTCAACATTATTCCAAACCCAAGCCACTCACATTGCTTAGTCATGTCGTTATGCCACCTAATGTTGCATTCCATCTGGAGTTCAGTAATAGGATAGGAAGTAAAAATATTTAATTTTTATTTCAGTATGAGTTTTAAGAATAGATCTTTCAAAGTACTGCCTATAATTCAGAATTTATCATGAAAACATGTTCTGGAGATAGCCATGATTATAGCAATTAAAATGCAAACATCTGTAACAGTCATTGCACTAAATGTGCCTCTTCTAACCAAATGGTGAAAAGTATTGGCACTCATTTGGAGAACTTGTTAAGCTTCTAAAGTTTTGTACCAGCAAGTATCTGGAATATGCCTTGAAGCAACTTCTGTTTACAGACAAAGTCTCTAAGATACCCAAATACCACAGTGTGAAGTGTTTACAGTTTATAAAAGAATTAAATATCAAGTGCTTTTGGGTGTGCATTTTAAAATGAACATTAAATGAGTTAGGGGGAAACTGGAAAATGTTTCTAACGGGCACATGCCAAATGAATGACTGCATTCATCCTCCATTTACAGGAGGCCTGTGGTCGCTGAGGGACTATCTATGGTCCGTAAGGTCATGGCTGGGAATTAGTTTACTTTTATAATGGATTTCACCTGGAAATGTCATTCCTCTGCAATCAACTGCATCATCTTGGGTCTCTGAGCAATGATGCTGAACTACTGACAGATGGGAGTTTTGAAACGAGTTCCAACTAACTCTGACAGCCATCATTTTCTCCCACCCTGGTTACAAATTAGCTTCCAATAGTGGGTAGAAGATAAACGTATCCATTAAAGAGGTTTAATATCACAAATTGTTAGCCACGATATCTTTGTTTGGGAGAGGGACCAGTTTATCTAGGGAGTTGTGCCAAATTAAGCCTTAGAAGCTACCTTCCAGGAAAAATCATGGTTTCAGGATTTTAAAACAATGTTGATTACAACGTAGTGACAAACATCACATGTACAGAATTTAACTTATTCAGATTTTTTTTTTTTTTTTTTTGGTCAAGGCTTGTCTTTTAAATCTTCCCTGGAAATAAGACAGAAATAGTACATTTCTTCAAGAGTCAAACACCAACCAATTTCTTGAATGATTTATATGTGGTGGAAAAGTCTCTGGGTGGCTTTATCAGAGCACAGCCAAAGTCATCCTTGGCAGAAGCATTAGATGGGAATTAAAAAATGGGTTTGGAAAAGTGTATGTGAAAGATGGCCAAGATACATAGATCCGTGCTACTATAATTACTGATGGATGTCTTAGCTTTCTTTTCCCTCCATGCATGCACTTCAGTTTCTTTTTCAGCCCCCCCCTCTCTCTCTCCTCCACCTCCCGTCTCTTTTTTGATATTCTCTCTAGTGTTGTGAGTTCTCTGCTTGTGTGCTAGAAATGACCAGGTAAAGGCAAGATAACTGATATTAATTCTTTGATTTCTATTTTTTTTTTTATATTTTTTGTTCCTAGTATATTATATTATAAAAAAATGGAGGAGTGGTTGCAAGAAAAACTAGTGGAATTTTGGAAGATGATGAGAATAATTAATGTAAAACGTTTGGTAGTATGAAGGTAGAAAGAAACATGACAGCACCAGTCAGTTGTAATGCAGGTAAGCAAGTGTGCTTAACAGAGTCAGACATTTCAGGCTAGGTATTCAAGATAGTTACATAGAACTTAGTAAAAGTTTTGGGTTTTTTATGTGTGGGGAGTGATGAAATTTGAAAACTCAGTAAAACAGCATGTTATATCTGGACAGCACACCCTGGGCTACAGTGTGTCAATCCTGTCTCAAAAACCCATTTAAAAAAAAAAAAAGACAAATTAAAATAAAATTTAAATACTTTTCATGATTGAACTGAAAAAGTTGAAGTTGAAGTCATTTCCAGGCATGATTTTTAGAATCCAACAGTAAAGTGGGTGGTCCCTATTTCCAAGAGATGCCCCTGAAGTGACAAGACTCTTTTCCACAGAGACAACTGGACTTAAAACATCATCTCTTCTCAAACTGAGTTAGAAGCAAAAGAAGAAAGCTCAGATAGAATAGAGTAAGTGGCTGTGACCTTTCAGCTCTAGCATGAGGGTAATGCCTTAGAAATTCAGAAGAGGCGCACACTTGGAATGAAAGAACTGTAGGCATCATTCAAGGTTGGGACATGGGTGCTGCTGTGGAGCCTGAGGGTTCGAGCCCTTAGTCCAAGCCTGTAGGGTTGATTTCCAGCCCACGCTCCCCCTTATCAGTAAACAAAACACACACTGTATGTCCATGGGAGTGAAAGACCAATACTGAGAATTGTTATTGGGAAGAATGGGGACTAATGACTTTTTCAAAAACAGGATAGGATTGTGAAATAGTCATATGAAGGAGAGACTGGAAAATGGTTGTGTCAAGGGCAATAGAATTAGGGTTCCATTTTGTACTTGAAAAGTGCATTGTAGGGCACATTCTTGAAAGGCCAACACTCAGAATTACTGCAAGTTTGAGGCTAATCTGGTCTACAAAGTAAGGCCATGTTTCAGCTCATATTATGCCTCCTCCCAAATAAAAGTGCCATCTATGCACATATATGTATATACGTCTACGCAGAGGAAGGGTAAGGCAAGGACAAGAGATAGAATGTTTGCCCAAAGTCCTGATTACGGAATTCATTTCCACTCGTGTCACTCATCTTTGTATCAAACATTTTACACCTTGCATCTGTTTGAAAGCATAAACAGTTTTAAAAACGTGACTTTTGGGGACGAGGGATTTTGTTCACTGGGTAGGGTGCTTGCTGGCATGTGTAATCCCAGCATCCTACAGCAAGTGCAGTGGGGACAGGAGAATTAGGAAACTTTGCAGGCCAGTTAGTCTGACGCGCAATTGAGAGACGTCTCAAACATGGTGTATGGGAGGACCCGTACCTTAAGTTTGACACTGACCTTTACATGCATGTGCTATGAATGAGCTCACCTTCCACACACAATGATAAAAATCCCACTTACTTTTAGCTAGTCTAGTTTTACATTTGCATAGGGATCCAGATGCATATAATTGCTATATATTTAACAGAAATAGTTCAGGACATAGTTTCTAATAGCTCTTTGCTTGACATACTATTCTCTGTACACATAACCTTGGTGTTTGTAAGGGTTCAGTGGCTAGTTAAAATTCCACAGGTTGGTCTGCCTGGCAACAGACACCTTTTAAAGAAGTCATATGAAGGATGAATTTAGTATTCAATCTAAACTTTGAAGAACAGTTATTCCGTGATGATTCAAGGCCCTTGTTGGATGCCAGCAGCTTGTGCCTGAACTTCTTAGCTCCAGAACTGCTAACAAATATAGCTTGCAGTGTTGCTAATGCAGTAGACTATGACACCATTCCATCTTTTGCCATACAACTCCCAGTTAAAGAGCATAAAAAAACCATGCTCTTTAACTAATTTTAAAAAGAAAACATAATCTTTTTAAAATGTTATTTTATAGAAACCTGTTTTATAAAGGTCTTAATAAAAATGACCAATAGTATTAGTGTGTGAAAATTATTTCAATTTGTTAAGCAAGAGCAAAAATTTTATCAAATCCCCAGCCATAACTATGCTTTCTAAAATTCTTAATGTTATTTTTATTTTTTTCTTATCTAGTTTTTATTTATAATCAAACTTACCTCTGCAATTGTCTAGACTCAGAGGGGAAAGAGATGAAACCCAAGGAAATTAGTGAGAGCAGAACTTACCAGGGGTTGTGAACAGAGAAGGAAAGGGGGGGCTTCTGAGCTGCAGAAGGAATGGCCCGTTGGGTAATGCGCAAACATTATCCAGACTCCAAATGCTCTACGGCTTCCACAATGTTCACACTCTCACTTTCCCAAAGACGTTTACCACCCACCCACTCAGTCTTGGAAGTACAGATGAAAAACTGAGAAGCCTTTGCCATGGGCGAGGTGCATGCTCAGGGTGTAGTTCTTAGTCTGAAATTTCTCCCCATAGATGGACTTGCCACCAGTCCCAGTGTGGTTTGTGAAGTCACCATCCTGGCACATGAGTCCTGTAATAATTATGTGAAAGGGGGAACACTTCTCTCTATATCCTTCCCCTGCAGTGCTGAGAGAATGAAGTTTTTGACTGTCTTTGCAACTGTCTGTAAAAACAGCTCAAAGATACAATTGGCTGCCATGTTACAGAACACATCGGCATGGACCATGGCTGCCAGCAAGTGGCAAAAGGAGACATCAGTATCTGTAGAGTGGCCAATAGCATATTTATCTGGTATTCCTAGTTCTTTAGTGCTTGGAAATACTTGTGTTAATAATGACTGTATTTGCTTGTTTGGTGGTGGTGTGTGCCTGATGCTTTTTAATGTCAGCACTTGGGAGGCAGAGGCAGGTGGATCTCTTTGAGTTCCAGGCCAGCCTGGGATACAAAGTTAGTTCTAGAACAGCCAGGGACTGTTACGCAGAGAAACCCTGTCTGGAAAAACCAAAAAAGGAGGAATATTTTGACATTCCTAATGAAATTATTCAATGCTGAAATGAGATTAAATAAAACAAGAAAAATGACAGGACAGAGAAAGAAAATGCCTGGATCCTACCAAAAGGGAAAATTTTGATAGATAAGTTACTACTTCTTATCACAGAATTCCTGTATACAGAGTATAAGTCGTGAGGATTAACTAATCTTCATTATCAACTTGCCTAGACTTAGAATCACCAGGAAAACACCTCAGGTTATGTTTATAAGGGCATTTTCAGAAGACTCATTATGCAAGGAAGATCAACCCTGAAACTGGGCACTGAGGTCCCAAACTGAATAAACAGGAAAAAGTTATCCAGGCACCAGCAGATGCAGTGTGAACCACTGTCGGGTACCCATCGCCATGTTTTTCTGGTCATGAAGGATGTTCCCTTTTTACCAAGTATAAGTCATATGGAACCTTTCTTTCAAATTGCTTTTGTTAGAGCAACAAATAACTAACACCAAAGAATAAATGATTTGGTCTGTAACTGAACAATTAATAAGAGTAACCTCTGAGAATACAGACAGACTCAACAGCATTTTCATTCTATTTCAATGCAAATATTTTATATTTATTCACATAGTCAAACAGTTCTATATTCTCATAATTATTATTTCCTCAACATGGTTTTGCAGCAAAATCATTTTTGCCAAGAGAAAATCTCTGATAAAATTACATTTGTAAGAAAATTCCACACAGCTTATGGCATGAGATAGGCAAGAGGTATGTGTCTTAGTCAGGGTTTCTATTCCTGCACAAACATCATGACCAAGAAGCAAGCTGGGGAGGAAAGGGTTTATTTAGCTTACACTTCCATGCTGATAGTCATCACCAAAGGAAGTCAGGACTGGAACTCAAGCAGGTCAGGAAGCAGGAGCTGATGCAGAGGCCATGAAGGGACTTTACTTACCTGACTTGCTCAGCTGGCTTTCTTATAGAACCCAAGACTGCTAGCCCACAGATGGCACCACCCACAAGGGGCCCTCCGCCCCTGACCATTAATTGAGAAAATGCCTTACACTTGATCTCATAGAGGCGTTTTCTCAACTGAAGCTCCTTCCTCTGTGATAACTCCAGCTTGTGTCAAGTTGACACACAAATCTAGCCAGTACAGCATGCACAGTGACTTCCACTGCTTTGTGTATGTAGCTGTACACATGCTGTGACTTACATGTGGGGGATGGATGACAAGTTGCCATGGGTTCTCTCCTACTATTGGGGTTCCAGGGATGAGCTTATATATACCCTTATGCACTGAGACATCTTGTGTCCCCACTTACTAATCTTCTGGTCGTTTATGTGGCAAAAAGATTTCTCTAGAAAGATAATTACCTAAAATAATTTGAAAGGAATAAAGCTGAAGGTGAGTCTTAAAACAGCCAACACAGTAGAAAACTAATTACAAAGAATGGTGAAAAATTATTGGGCCTTCTCTATGACTGATTCTTACTCTACCCCTAGGAACTGTGAAGATTATTCTGCCTCATACTTTCTCAATTAGATTTTTATTTTATATTTTTAAATTTTAAATATATATATATATTTTAACTTTCTGATACTTTATTTACATTTCCAATGTTTCCCCCTTTCCAGGTCTTTTCTTTGGAAACCCCCATCTCCTCCCCCTCCCCCCCATCTCCTCCCCCCTCCCCCCATCCCTCACCTCTGTAAGGGTTCCCCCTCCCACACACCCACCAACCCACTCCCTTCTTCCCCCCTTGACATTCCCCTTTACTGGGGCCTCTAACACCCTCAGGCCCAAGGACCTCTCCTCGCCCTGATGGCCAACAAGGCCCTCCTCTGCCAGCCTCCAGGAGCACGGGGGGGGGGGGGGGGG
>JAPYYD010007261.1:0-10422 GCA_028551405.1 Uromys caudimaculatus
AGAGAGAGAGAGAGAGAGAGAGAGAGAGAGAGAGAGAGAGAGAGAGAGAGTGTTTTCTATTTTAACTTAGCCCATGATATGTCTTTTGGTTAGAACTTTCACAATTTGATGTATGACAGTATAAACAATCTTTTTCAGTTAAATGGAGTTCTTTGCATTATCACCTTTTACTTAAAGGAATGCATTACGGTTTCTCTTTGCCATTAGTGGGCTGACAATATCTCTACTTTTGCAATATGGGTCCATCACTGACTGAGTGAGTGTTCCTGATACATAGCACTGGGAACTCATGAGTCACACCTTAAACTAGATGTCATGATATCTCATCATTGCTGCTCAGGTCAGTGTCCAGCTTAAAACACCGAATTACTTATCTCTACAATTTTATAGTTAGCCATTTAGGCTCACTGTTGAATGCAAGTAATAGAAGCTACAGACACTGAGATGGCAAATGAGTACTGCGGTATAACCTGACATACACTATGGCTATCGAAGTTCTGGAAGTACTATGATATAACATTGTTAGAGTCTGTGATCACCACAGCCAGTGGTGGAAGATCTGCTGGATGCAGTCGTAGGCAGTTAGGTTCAGCATGACTAAGTAGCAGTTGTTGTTTCAAACTTCAGGAGTCTGACCCCAAATAGTGTATTTTAAGCATTTTGAAGGACAGCAATTTGGTAAAAACTTCTCTGGTGATAACTAATTCAATCCTTTGTACACAATATAACTGAAGACTTGACTTCTTTGTAAGTATACACGATAAGTTCCATAAAGGTACATTTTATAGATTGAGAAGCTCACTATACTTGTCTGGGAGATGATTCAGTGTAGTCTCAGCCATATAGATATTGCAAGAGTGACCAGAGTACTAACCATGTCTAATCTCAGATTGTGCTTCTCTTCTTTAAAGGAATAACCCTTTGTTTTTAGCATTCCTATTCCATCTAGTGCTTATCCGTGAGCACAAGACCCTCCATGTCGCCTACATAACATGGCATACACTATATGTGCCACACTGCACTGCCTGAACACTGTGTTTGATATCTATGCCTTCTTTGGGAACTTTATCACTGATAGTTTGGTTATGCTTATTAAGCAGCAAATGTACTAATTTTTGAAATGTGGTCAACAAGTATATCTTTGTCTATTTAACTTTCTTCTAAACAATTAAAAAATATGGGTTTCATATGAGGAACAATGATAGTTTTGTTTATAAAGATAATAAGAAGAAACATTAGCTGGCACTTCCATCTCTAATTTAATTAAAACCCCTTTGGCTCTCATTTAATTTCTAACAGTTCTATGTCTTATCATTTTATGAATGGTTTCCAGACTTATTTATTAGAACCAAGTACTGTACTATTTAAACAAAGAATTGTTATTGGTTTTTGTTTTGCTTTGTTCTGTTTCTGAGATTGCTTTTCCTATAGCTTAGGCTAGACCTAAAGTCACTCTAAACTGATTCTAGATTAAGGATACCATTGAACCCTTGATCTCCCTGTCTGCTCTTCCCAAGTACTAGAGTTACAGCTGTGTTCCACCATATGTGGCTATGATTTCTTAATTTCTACAAATACAGATTATTCCTGGTTTTGTTAGTTTCCTGTTGCTTGTAAATATTTCCTGGCATAAATGATAACATGTTATGAGTTACATGTTAGCCTTTTAAAACAGATATGCTTTAAAATATTGTCTTCTATTTTCATAGTATGGTCCAGAATTGCCTGTGTGTCCATTTTCACTCTTTTTTTTTTTTTTTTTTTGGCATTATCTTTGGTGCCTGACTTGTATGACTGAGAATGCAGACAAACACTACAAGACTGTAGACCAGTCTTAGGATGCTGACAGATAATCATTAAGTAAGCTAAATTCTTTTAAAATGTTCTTGAGGAAAAACCAAAAGAATTTAAGTGAAGCAGCGAGAACAGAAATACTCCTAAGAGATAGCAGACAGCTCCCCTTAGCCTCATGGTCCCTCCATATCTGAAGACCCAGTTCACTGCTCACTAAAATTTTCATATATAAATAAAAAAGGTTTGCTACTGTTAAACACATACAGAGCTCTCCTTCATATTCTCTAGAGAAATACTTAGAACAGCTATTTGTATGGCACTGAGATCATCTTAGACACTGTGGTTAATCTGGAGATTATCTAAAGCACACAGAGATATGTACATAAGGACTTGTGCAAATACCAGATCTTATAGAAATGATGACCTTATATGCGGCAGTTCTGCAAGCAGTCTTTTATGGACAGTGAACAATGTTGTGTGGTCTGAGGTGACCTAAGACTGCAATGGAAGAAAACCGTGCATTTGTTTTAAGAAATAGGACCATGGATTGTGACTCCTGCTGTGTAAGACATGCTGTGTTGCTGGACAAGGAGGCAAAGTGGAGACACACACACACACACACACACACACACACACACACACACACACACACACACACACATCCTCCAAGACCCCAAAGACACACTGAATATAAGAACCATGTATTTATACCAGTCTAGAATTTCTTCTTAACCCTGGTATGACACAGAGTGACTTAGACCAGTTCATAAACACATTTCTCATTTTATATATCTCCATTATTTTACTTTTCTCACTCTTTCCACCGTTGAAATTCTAAGTATTTAGTAAAATAGTATTATCTTCATACAGTCACTATTTTTATGCCTTTTACTAAATTCTAGTACTCAGAACCATTATATTTCAAATTTATCACAATATAACACAATATAATGCAGTATAATACAATAATGGGGGCAATAGGTTCAACCTTCATAAACCATAAATTTCTTTATCTGTGAAATGACTGGAAACTATCTACTTCATAAACTTTTAGCATTTATCAAAGAACTCTTATAAATTTAAAAGCATAGTGTCTGCTACAAAGCACCATTCAATACACAGTAATTCTTCCTCATCTTCCTTCCCACTCCAAAGTGATGCTTTTTTTTTTGTAAAACTGAAAGCAAAAGCCTATTTGGGTGATTTTAGAAACCACTATTCCTTCACACTAAGATATAAGGAACTGCATAGACATCCTGCCCTGTGTGAGCTGTTCTGGGAGAGATTAGACTGAGGGGAACAGCCAATGATCGCTGAGGAGACCATGTGAGCTCTAGTTCTGTGGAAGTGACTGTTTCGGGCATTTTTTGGCATCCACAGAACTGTAAGTCATCTCCATTGTCCAGACATGTCAATGGTTTACCCCTCAAGCTGTTCTGAACCTATGGAATGTCTCCAAACCCCTTTCCCCCGTCACCATTCCTCCTGACTTGATCTCCACAGCACACTGGGCATTTGTGTTCCCCCACAACACCACAGGCATGTTCTCCCTTTGTATTTACAGATCCAGCTTCCTAGAAGACCCAGCTCTCAGATACTCATTCTTGATCCCCTGTACCTTTCATGGCTGGACTTCAGCATTATCTCTCAGAAGGCCTGCCTGGATGACTCTGTTTGCTGCTATTTCAAATGTCAAAATATCTTTGCATTTAAATGTTTGCCTTGCTGTTATTCAATATCATGCAGCCTCTGATGCAGGTGTTTAATGATTGCACATATATGCATTCATAGAAACCATAGAAGGAAAAGATGTTCACATTTGTCTAAACCTGGATCTTACCATTTTGAGAAATACTGACGCATAGTGGGGTGGTTATATCTGAATGAATGAATGAATGAATGAATGAATGAACTCTGTATACATTCTATGCATTCTACCATCAAAGGAAACTTTTTGTCATTTCGTCACAAAGCAGGTCACTGTATGTGTTCCTCTTTCTGTGTGTGTTTGTTTGTTTCTTTACTGAGAAATCTAATCTCTGTTCTGTGAATTTTCCACAGCTTGAACCATCTTGTTAATTGATGCAGGTTGGTTCAGTTCCTTCACTACTGGGTCACGCCCCTCGCTGACTTTATTCTACTAATTTTGTCCTTCAGGTTCACATTCAGGCTGATGTCTGTAGGGAAATAATCACAAGGAGGGAAGACAAATTTTCTAGTTTCTTGATTTGGAATCGTGGACAGTAGTGTTGAGGAACTTGCATTGTCCTTCTCACCCTTCATTTTCTTACTTCCATTTCAACAAGCCCCTCCCCTAATTTACTATGGAGGAACACAACAGAAGGAAACATGCTTCTTTCTATCAGGCTGGCTCACTCAGATCCTCCGAGCACTGTCAAAGCCTCCACTTTCTCCTGACCCTGACATGAAGATGAAGCTGATATAATGATTCTAAGATGTATCCCCGATTTTACCTTTCATAATGTAATCATGCCTAACCAATATCCTTTAATATTGATAATCCCATAGTTTTCACAATATAGGAATCATGTTCACACTGAAAATGATGCAGTGTTATTGATATTAGTAAGTCCAGTTGGGTCACAGAGTGCAATACTATCTCAGGACAATTTGACACATTTTCTACCTCAGTTTCTGGTCCCTTTTCATAATCCTCATGTCATGTTATCCTCTTGAGTATTACCTCAGTCTTGCAAATTATTTCACCTCACCAAAAAAATAAACAAAGAAAGAAAAAAACAAAATAAAAGGAAAAACAAAAACCGAAGCTCTGAAGCAGATAGAAAAGAAAGTAGGCCATATACTTGCAGCCATTGGCACAGGAAAGGACGTTCTGACAGAGGCCACAATATGTAGGTATTAAGAACAACAATTAATGAATGAGACCTCATAAGACTAAAAGGTTTTGCACAACAAAGTATGCCATCACTCAAGCTATAGCATGAGAAAAATATCTTTAGCAACTGTTTATCTGACAGAGGTTTACTATCTAGAATATATCCAGAATTCAAAAAAAATTATGCATCAATGAACAAACAACCCAGTTATAGGTCAACAAAAGATGAAATACCAATGAATAAGGAATATTTTTTAAAAAAATATTCACCATGCTTAGTAATCAAGGGAGTGCAAATTAACACTATTTTATCTCATACCAGTCAAGATGACTAATGAAAAAAGAGACAACAAATGATGTCATGAATTTTGGGAAAGAAGAACACTTAATCACTGATGGAGCAAAATCTGATGTAATTACAATGAAAATTCATGTGGAGATTCCTCTAAAAGTAGATCCACTACATGGTCCAACTGAACCACTCTTGGGCATTTACCCAAAGGACTCTGTATCCCACTCTAAAGATACTTGCTGACTTATGTTCAGTGTTGTTCTATTGAAAATAGTCAAGAAATGGAAAGAGCCTAGATGGTCACCACGTGAAAATGTGGTATATTTACACAATGGGGAATTATTTAGCTAGTAAGAAAAACATTGGACAATGAAGTCCTATACACCCCCAAATATTACAGGCTACTGCCATTGCTCACGATTGCCTTCCAGAACTAGAAAGTAAGACCCTACTGCTGAAGACGATACAGTTTTGAGTCATAGAACATGGAGAAACAAAACTGGTACTAACCTAAAAGCTTCACTCCTACTGGAAAGCCTTTCTAGTTCTGGTTCTGGAAAAGACTATGCATTCAGTCAGAGGAGAAAAATAATCATCAGTTATACCCAGCTGTGAACCACGCAAACTACACTAATGATTGTGCTCACTGGACAATAGTGTCACGAACATCATAGAAGAAACCAACACTCTGAGTGGATTTAGGTCCTCATCTACAAGATGAAGCCCACGTCTGGAACTATTGTTCATATGTGTGTGTGTGTGTGTGTGTGTGTGTGTGTGTGTGTGTGTGTACACATATATGTATATATACACACATGTATACATCAACTCCCAGTGCTCAGGGTTCTTTACAGTAATGGGGATGGAGAGAGTGTCAGAGCCACAGGCAGTGGATGCCTACAAGGAATCAGTGTCTTCTGGACATGGCAGGGGAGCCACACTATGAATTCACAGCAGTTGTAACAGCGTGCACCAGACTTGTGCAAACCCATACCTGATAAAATTCCAGCATCAGGATGGGGATTGGATAGGAAATCCTACCCCTAGCCATGGGACTGTTGGCAATAGTTAGGTGCTAGGAGGAGAAGAGACATTTTTCTCTAAGAAGGTCACCTCTGGTGAGCCAACCATGTTGCAGTGGAAGAATATATATATATATATATATATATGAGAATATATGGGTAGCATCAATTGGTCTTGATTTTTGTCAAAGATGCAAACTTGGGCGGATAAGGATGGATCAGGTGGATCTGGGTATTGGGGGAGAGAGTAAATAAAAACACATTAAGCAAAATTCTCAAAGAATAAAAACAGTAAGAATAAATTTGATGGATTTGAATCAGGAGAAGCTGTAAATCCCAAATGATTTGGATGCTTCCCGTAATATGTGTGAACCATTTGCTTTTATAACCACCATCATTTTTTATTATTATGTCAGATAGTGTCTCTCCCTGAACATACTTATGACCAAAAAGCCCTAGGAAACCTCTTGTCTGTATTCCCTGTCAACCTGAAACAAAAAGGGGGTAAGGAAAGCCATTCTTGGCTTTTTCTGTGGGTGATGAAAACCTGAATTCAGGCCATTGTGTTTGTACAACAAAACTCTTACCCACTGACCCATCTCCCCGGCCAATAAAACCTAATCCAGGCCTGGTGGTGCAGTTCTTTAAAACCAGTACTCAGGAGGCAGGGAAATCTCTGCGTTTGAGGCCAGTCTATTCCACATAGTAAGACTCTGTCACAAAACGAAAAGGCAGAAAGAAAGAAAGAAAGAAAGAAAGAAAGAAAGAAAGAAAGAAAGAAAGAAACAAAGAAAGAAAGAAACAAAGAAACAAAGAAACAAAGAAAGAAACAAAGAAAGAGAAGGAAGGAAGAAACGAGGGAAGGAAGAAAGGAAAGGAAGGAAAGAAAGGAAGGAAAGAAAGGAAGGAAAGGAAAGACAGAAGGAAGGAAGGAAGGAAGGAAGGAAGGAAGGAAGGAAGGAAGGAAGGAAGGAAGGAAGGAAGGGGACAGACTGCGAGCCGCTCACTGACATCTTGGGGATAGATCCCTTAGAAGGGCCAATGCTCATGAAAAGTTGCTGTTCCTTTCAGCGTTATTTCCAGAGAGCAATGGAAGGGAACTTGCCGTGTGTTTGCTATGAGTCAGATAGGGACACTGGTAAGACATTTCCCTGGGTAATCTGAATCTTAGGAATTAAGATTAGTAGACCTATTTCTTCTAGTCTACTGTGTTCAATATTATTGGGTCAGCAAAGTTCATGAGCCTATCACGTTTCTTTTGTGGGTTAAGTTCACACAATTTAATGGTATAAAACATTCATTTCTCAGAGCCATCCCTGGGAACCTATTCTACCTTCCATTAGGATGTAGGAAGTAAAATGGATTGCAAGAAAAGAGTGTTATTAGGACTAAATGGGGGCTGAGAAAGTCATTTTCAGAGTGAAATATGCTTTCATTCATCTAATAAATAAGAAAGCATGGCTTTAAAATAAGGGCACTACATTACTCAAGATGCCTGTGTGATTAGGAGCACTGGACCTGGATTCAATTCTCAGCCCCATGTGGGAGCCACAATTGCCTGTTATTCCAGCTCTAGAGGATAAGACATTCTTACATAGACATACATGCAGGCAAAGCATCAATGCACGTGGATGCTTCAGTGCCTTTTAGAAGGGTGAACAAAATACTCACAGGAGGAAATATGGAGACAAAGTGTGGAGCAGAAACTGAAGGAAAGACCTTCCAGAGACTGCCCCACCTGGGGATCCACCCTTATATACAGCCAACAAACCCAGACATAATTGTGGAGGCCGGGAAGTGCTTGCTGATGGAAGCCTGATATGGCTGTCCCCTGAGAGGCTATGCCAGAGCCTGACAAATACAGAGGCAGAAGCTTGAAGCCAACCATTGGACGGAGATTGGAGGTCCCTGATGGAGGAGTTGAAGAAGGGACTGAAGGAGCTGAGGGGTTTGGCAGCCCCATGGAGGAGCAACAGTATCTACAGGCCAGACCCCCCAGAGCTCCTGGGGACTGGACCACCAACCAAAGAATACACATGGAGGGACCCATGGCGCTGGCCAAATATGTGGCAGAGGAGGGCTTTGTTGGCCATCAGTGGGAGGAGAGGCCCTTGTGCCTGAGGGTGTTCGATGCCCCAGTGTAGGGGAATGCCAGAGCTGAAGGACAGGAGTGGGTGGGTGGGGTAGCATCCTTATAGAGGCAGGGGGAGGGGGTATGGGATAGGGGGTTTCTGAAGGGTGACCTGGAATGGGGGAAACATTTAAAATGTAAATAAAGAAAAAAAAAGTTCTTGGTCTTTAGCATTGAGAAGCAGAAAGCAAGTGTGGTGATACACACCTGTGACCCCAGCTACTTAAGAAGGGACACAGATTTAGGTAAGAGCTGATAAAAAATAAAAATTTACCAAAACTGCGGGGAATACCTGCTCCTTTTGCAAAGCTTGATCAGCAGTTCCAATAAAAGGGAGGCAAGAAGGCTGGAAAGATGGCACAGCAGTTAGGAGCACTTGTTCTTGCTGCACTTCCAGCATCCACATCACCACTAGCAGTAAGCAGAGAGTTGATCCCTTCTGGTCCTGTCTGCTCTCTGTCTGTGCTGTCTCTGTGTTGTCTGCCAGCACAGGTGCAGCATATAGATACATATACAAGCAATAAGCACAAATGAAGTCCATATAAAGGCAGTGTTTTGCATTAATTTTTTTTATTAATTTCCCTTCCCTCCTCCCTCCTCCTATGTCCCTCTCCCCCCCTTCCCCATTTCTCCATCCCTTTCTCCTCAGAGACCTGGAAGCCTCCCAGGGATATCAACTCCCCGTTGACAAATCAAGTTGGCAAATAGTCTTTAAAAAGAACAAGAGGGAGAAGAAAGGAGGAAGAGTTCAAGAGATGCCTTTTAGCCTGCTATTTCGTCCTTTTGGGGACTCATCAGTATGGGGTAGCTAACTCTATAAGATTTTATTTTACTTTTTTATTTTTTTATTTTTTTATTTAAGAATAAAATTTCTCCTATAATTTTACCTAAATGACCCATAATATACGATGTACCAACTTTAGGAGTTTCCCCCCTTTATATTCAATACTGATATGCAAAATCCTTAATTTTAATAAAAATGTCATAAGGAATAAAATTAAGACTTATTCTTTAATTGGTACTTTCAGTGGAGTACTGACATCTTATTGATGTAGGGAAAAATAGGATATTATCTATCTATTTACCATATGTGTTTCCTAGTTCAAATAATGTATTATTTGTTTCTTTCAGGGTTAGAAAGCAATCTCTTCATTAAAGGGGGGTATATTCCTTAATAGATGCTTTAAAAATGATTTGTCAGAAACATTCTCTTTGGCAAATTTTGTAAATTGATGAAGATGTAAAAATGTCTTCTGATATGATTAACACTGAACTGTTTACACTCAAATACAGCAAGCCACACAGCAAACTTGAGATGGGGTTATATTATCCAATTAAGTTCATTTTTCTTTGTCAATAAAAAGACCTACCTCCAGATACACAAGTTTTTAAAAAAAGACTGACTTATACCTTAAAATACACCTAATTCTACTTTTTTGGTAAAACCATAATAAATGTAGTAATATAATTAATATCAGATATATGAATATGCCTTAATTTGTAAACATTAAGAACCCATCTCAAAATTCAGAAGCAAAACATAGAAACTCTCCTGTGCTATTCTGCCAGTTATTTCACAAGACCCTTACATTTCTGTGGAACTGCATCCTGAATTATTTGGTCTTGATTATATTTCTCACAGGACAAATGCCTAACATTACAAAAATACTGGAGGAAAAAGAGAAATGTTGCCATTGTATTGTCAGGATTAGACAAAATGCACCTACAAGGACAAGAGGCTGAGCTGTACCTCTAACGCAGTAGTTTCATGCCAGTGTGATACATCCATTAGGTTCACACAGTATAAACAATACTAGAATTTGGCTCATCTCCGTTGCATGGAAAATTGTACCAATCTGATGACTCATGATTTTATTTTTACCCTGTTTATACAATCTGGTAAATACTCTATTTCTTAGAGGTTAAGCTACCAATAGCTAGTTTTCCATCACTTATTTTTGGAAACCACTTTAAGAAAATTAAAAGTATTATAGTAAGTATCTCACCAACTTGGTGGTGAAGCAACGACAGTAGTCATCCAGCCTGAGAGAGAGAACCCTCCTGTTTCAGTGTTTAATATAATCACAGCATAGGAAAGTTGTCTTAAGACTCCTGTAGAATTCCTGATCGCTAGCATGACATATTAATCTTTTTAAACTGAAAAACTAAGCTTTTTTTGTTAAATTAAAAAAACAAACAAACAACCCTTACTTTATAATGTAATCCAAGTTCAGAAATGGAGTGGTCCCCTTGTCAGTGTTTATACAGTATGTTACCCTGCCCATAAAGACAAAAACTAGTATTTTTATTTATAAATGAACATATA
>JAPYYD010007262.1:0-10420 GCA_028551405.1 Uromys caudimaculatus
GATTGTGTTTTCCTGTAATTCTTTAATGTATTTTTCCATTTCCTCTTGAAAGGCTTCTCGTTGTTTATCCCTGTTCTCTTGCATTTCTTTAAGGGTGTTATTCATTTCTTTCTTAAAGTCTTCTATCATCCTCATGAGAAATGATTTTAAATCTGAGTCTTGCTTTTCTTGTGTGTTGGGGTATCCAGGGCTTGCTGTGTTGGGAGAGCTGGGTTCTGATGGTGCAGAGTACTCTTGTTTTCTGTTCTTTATGTTCTTGCCCTTGCCTTTTGCCATCTTGTTGACTCTGTTGTTAGCTGATCTTACTCTGTCTGGTTGTGGCTTGCCCCTCCTGCAGGTCTCTGTGTCAGTACTCCTTGAAGACCAGCTCTCTCTGAGAGGTGTTTGGGTTTGGAGAGCTGTAGCACCGGGTCTGATCTCGGTCCCTGTGTCTCGCGGGTTCAGGGCAATTCCTGGTGAGCTGTGGGGCGTGTCTTTGGCCCTCTCCCGGCTTTTTCAAGCTCCTGAGAGGGATCTTTGTTCCGGTGCTAATTTGCTATGGAGCCCTATGGCCCAAGCTGAGGTTCCGGGCCACCGCCGGAAGTTGCTGTCCGTCAGTCTCTGTGGCCCGTGGAAATCAGGCGGAATCAGTGAGCTCTGGTGCTCATGTTGCCCCAGCTCTGGGCTTTTCCGCGTTCCTGGGAGAGAAAATTTTCTCCCAGAGCTGCTTGACTATGGAATCCTAGTGTCCCAGGCAAAAGTTTCCTGCCTCAGCCGCCTGCTGTTGGGATCCAGGGGGGTTTCTAAGCCCGCCTACCTCGGTCCCTCCTCACAGGGATTCTACTTACATGGATTCTACCACATGGATTCTACTCACACGGATTCTACCACACGGATTCTATATTGATGGTTTTGTTGATGATAAATTAATGGGTAAAGAAAGAGCACATACTATTTTGTCCTTAATGTGAAACTTAACCTTTTATGAAGTGTGCTTGATGGCTGGTGTGTATTCGACATCAATAAATGTCGACTGAATGAACCAGAGACTCTTAACAACCATGATGAGTTTCCCTTACAACATAAGTTCAAGTGTTTTAACTCACAATCCACGTCCTAAAACTTGATTACCTGTGTGGTTAAGGAGGTGGGAATGCTAATTATTTTTCTTTTCCATATTCTTATTCCATTTGAGTGTGTTTCTGTGTCTGTGTGGTATGTGTGTGTGTGACAGTTCATGTGCAGAGTTCGAAGGATAACATTCTTTCTTTCTACCGCATGGACCCTACAGACCGAACTCAGGATGTCTGGCTTGATGGCAAGTTTGTTTGCCTTCTGAGCCTTCTGATCAGTAAGTCCCTTTTCTAAATTGGATGATTTGTTCTTTGAATAATGCAGATATGTTCCTACTGAGAATATGGAAGTAAAAATGATACAGTTGCCATCAGGGGCTGGGGAAATAGTTTAGCAATATAGAATTTGTCCTGGATGTCCAAAGACCTGAGTTCTATTTTTAGGTCAGACAGTTGCCATCAAAACTAGGTCCACACATAACGATTGAGTACAGTTAGCTATATGACATGTAGACCTGGTTGATGCTAAGCTGGAAAGAATTAGGTACTAACTTTTTCATATAGTACCATATTTAATTAAATTGTGTAATAAAATTCTACTAAACCATGAAAACATGGGTAAACATCTTCAGAGGTTAGTACTGATGGTACCCAGCCTAGGAATCTTTGAAGGAAATTGAGATTTATTTTCAACTGGGCTTCTGATTTCTCTTAAAATTATCATTAGTAGGATGATGTTAATATGCTCGTGTGCTTACTCTATTGGTCTCTTCTCCAAGTGTTTTTCACCCTCAAGAGAATGCTATAAGGCAGATGCTAGCACCTCCTCATTTTGCAGATGAAGAGATTAAGTTTGTTTCAGTCAAGAAAGCCTGAATCTAACACCTGTGCTCTCAGCCATTGCCCACGGATTCCCTCAGCCACGCAACAGATATTGGTTGCACACTTACAAATGTGCCAGGCACCGTGCTTGTTTCTAAGTATCCAGTGGTGCTCAAAACAAACAGGACACCTGCTCTCTTAGAGGGTTCAGTAGGAAGAGCAAGGAATAAATATGGAAACATAAGTTGAGGTAACAGCTATAACGAGAAACTACAGGGTGCTCTGGGGTGCTCGGAAGGGGCCCGTCCTGAGATAAGACAACTAGCAAAGGTCTCCCTGGGAAGGGGATAATTAAGCTAAGAGTAGATGGATTAGCCAAAGCTGATGAAGAACTGGGAAGGAATATACCAGGCTCTGAGAAGAGTGTGGCAGAGTGTTTTCTAATCCTTTGACAAACTCTCAGAGCAAGATCCATCTTAGCTCTGGGCCATTAAAGATCAATTTCTCTGTGTTCTCATCTTCTGACTTTTTATTCACGACATCTGCTTTTAGGTACAGCTGTTTGCTTTCCATTCAGTTTGAGAATAAGTAGAATAAGTACAAGCCTTTGCTGCTTTTGTTTGTTATGAGAGTCCTTTCTCCTTGTTGTAGCAATCTTGAGTACATTGTCTTCTTATGAAGTCTGGCCTCTACAATGGTCTGGATTCTGCACTGTTCCTTCCCAGTTCCCACCAGCCTTCCCTTCAATACTCTACATGATTCTGTCTTGACCACCCTCATTCTTCCTTGTGAAGTTCTAGAAATAGGTCATATTTGGCTTAAAAGAATGATTTTTTTTAAACTGATAATCGATTTGGTGAGCACACACTCCTTGATTATATTGATGGGGTTTAGTGAAAAGAGAAACCATCTGGAAGACAGTCTGAATGAAATCACGTTCAGAGTATTGGGAAAGAAAACAGAGACCATCTTGCCCTGGCAGTCATGTGCTGAGTGACTAATGCTGGTGTTCCTTTATGAGACTGTTTTATTATAAAACTGTAGTAAACTGTGCTGGCGTTTCCCCACAGCCAGCATGGAAATGAAACGTACCCATAATATTTACTTCTTCTCCAGAGTGCCTTAGCAGACCTGAAACATCTGAACTAACAAAAGTCCTCCAACTTATAATATGTCCCAGCTGCTCTAGGGTTGTGTGCGTGCCTGTGGATGTGTGCCACGGAGGGGGTTTCCTTGTATTTATCCATTTATGTGCCCTTTGCAGTAGGGTAAGCTTAGTCCAACTGGAATTCGCTGTCTCTTTCCCGAGCATCTGTTATATGTACAGCATTGGCGTGTGTCTAAAATGTCTTCCAAGCAGTGCGCAGCTGAAAGCCATGAAAGATGAGATTGTATATTGTTTAGGGACAGTGATATGACTGAGTGGTATTTTCACAGTCAACAATTCATTTTTCTGCTAGTACAGAATGCCACGTTATTAACAAGTGGGTATTATCTGGCAACGCTCATGAAAAGATACATTTGTATAACTGTTTTCTATTATTAATTGTTTATGAGCAGCTGGTTAACTTTTAATATTACAGAGATAAAAATCGTCAGTGGCTCTGTTGAATTTAGTTCTTTATTTTTTACTTGTCTTCTCCAAGATGGGAGAACAAAGCAAGACAGGTCATAAATGTCTCTATTCCTTGTCTTTCCACCTCTTTTCTAAACAGGAGCATTTATTCAAGTCACTGAACTTAACTCTGAGGTTACAGGGATGGGCAAGTCTCTGAGCAAGAAACTTGCAGCCTGGCCAGTGAGAAAAGTAATGACATTAACAATTAAGAATGAGTGCAGGGCTTGGGGATTTAGCTCAGTGGTAGAATGCTTGCCTGGCCAAAACAAGATCCTGGGTTCTACCCACAGCACCAGAAAATGACTAGGACATGGTGAGCTGGGGACATAGGTCAGTTGATGGGTAGCTATTCTAGAATACTTAAAAATCTACCTTTTCTATTCATCTCTACAGAAACAGGGCACAGGAGGGCACATGTGTAATCCTAGCAACAGGAGGTGGAGACAGGAGGATCAGAAGTTCAAAGTCATCCTTGGCTACATAATAAGTTTGAGGCAATCCTGGGATACATGAGACCCTGTCGGGAGAGGTAATGGGTAGGTTTGGTAAGGAGGGAAGAAAGGAGAAGGGACAGTGTCAGAGAGGTGTGTTAAGAACACGTGATAGCCAGGCAATCTGACAGGATGCTCACAGAGATTGGCGTTTGAGCTGAGAAGGCATCAACTAGGCACATAGAGGGTCAGGATAAGGACTAAGCTCCTAGGAAGTGGGTGCCATGGGCGCAGGGATATGAGAGCTATTCTTGCATGATTTTTCTTTCCTTTTGTGCCTTTCTGTGGCTGCTAAGTGAAAGCAATGTGCCAAGGGATGCAAAGGAAAAAATTTAAAGAAACAGACAGGATCGCTCTGGCTAGTAGAGGGAGGTGGGCACTTGGCCCAGAAAATGGTGACATGACTCTATTTATACAGGGCAGTAAGGATTATCTAAATCCAGGAACCCCTGTCATCCATTACAGGGTTGAAGAGGCCTACTGAGAGAACATTGGTCCATACTGACTTTCAAATCACTTGCCTCAGAGAGCAAGACATTTCAAAGCTCAGTAAGGCAGTCTGAATGTTGAGAGCTTGAGCCGTCAGATATAGGAAAGCCTCCACTGCTGACCAGGCCTCAGTCCTGCATCTGCCTGTGGGGGTAAGAACAGGACTCAGAAGTCGTTCTTCAGAGAGGCCCAAGTCATAGTTGGCACTACCAGGTCTCAAGTTGGGTTCCTGTAGGCAGGGATGTCTCAGGGCTAGGACACTCACCTCAGAGTGCTCAGTGTGGTGGTGCAGGGTGACGATAAGAATGGGGTCCAAGATCACACCATGTGGCACACAGTGTGCGAGCTGTGAGAGAGTCCTGAGCCACTGCAGAGGAGACTCCCACGCCATGACTGCCCACTCCTACGTCCATTTGCATTCCTCATGGGTTTCTCTCAGATCTCATTCTGTCAGCTCAGGGGTGGAACACCTGCCTAGTATGTGTACACTTCGGGGTTCAATCTCCAATAACAACAACAACAACAACAAATTAGAAAAAAAAAACAAGTTTTTAATTATGCATAACATAAAGCAAACATCTAAAGTTGCTAATGCAGAAATGTACCACTGCTATAGTGTGTTTGTGTGTGCGCATGTGTGTCCACAGACATGTATTTTTTGCTCCTATGTCTCCAGGCCCTTCACCCTTCCATTTTCAGGACCTGCTATGGCATCAAGACCCTGTCTATCATTAATGATGCTGCGGCTTCCGGATTCTACTTTCCCTATAGCTAAAAGCATAGTCACATGATCACATGACCAGGATGAGCCAATGAGATTCTTCATGCAAAAGCAAAACAAAATGTTGCTTCAGGGTTCCTTCATCATCGTGCATGCCAGCAGCAGTCTGGGGGAATGGCCACCGTGTCAGGAAGTCACAGAGTCCAGTGGCTCCTGGGCTGAACTTGCAACAGTGCCTCCTGGCCATTTTCTTGTTTTTCACTCAGATTTCTAGTTTACGTATTTAGGCTTGTGGTTGATTTCTTGAGCTTCACACTCTTCTAGAAAATTCTTAATTGTATACATTAAATAGAGCTGGTGTTGGTTGTTGACAGTGAGAGTGACAGATAACAAATGGGTATTTTGCAGGTTGTTTTGTTTTGTTTTAAGCTCTACCTGATGCTGTGTTTTGTACTGTCCCATGGGTAGAATTTTCAGAGGCATAAAATGTTGCTGTCATAACTCCTGAAGGCCCAGCACTGGCTTCTCCCCCAAAGTGAAACTCAAGTGATTGGCATTCAGCTACCCATGTATCATTTTATTATAACACCATGTATTTTGCTCACTCGTTGGTCATAGATGGTCTCCCAACAGCCTCCTCGGCATCAACCGTGTTTTGCACTTGTAACTGATACTTCACCCTCCTGACAAAAATCTTAAGCTCCACCATTGAGTTTGATCTCATTATGGCTTACATGCTGGGCCTTGTACTACACATCTCACAGCTGAACCAACTTTAAAATGTGACCTATTTAATGGTGCAGTGCAAACAGACTTTGGTTCTACTGTTGAATGTAAGTCAATTGTAGCGTGCACACGTGGGTGTCATGTGACCTTAGCCAGACTCTGTCAGGGCTCAAAGAGGGTTGTGCTTGATTTATGTGTTCTTCATAGCACTTAGCTTTTTATTTGGATTTAGAGATAGCTCTAAACACATCAATCAAGTGAGCTGTTTTAAAATCTTTCTTCTCAGCTGTCTCTGGTGCCAGATTGTCTAACAAATAGAGGCATAGACAGATGTAATTTGTGGCTGGTGGAGACAATTCTGTGTCATGCAGCAGGCCAACTGGTGGCACAATCCACAGCTCAGTCCATGCCTGACTCACAGGCCGTAAGTAGACTTCTAACTCATACCCAGATGGGTGTTTAACTCCCCCACGTGTCAAGTAATGAAGGTTTGCTGCAGAAAATTGATTTAAACATTTGTTTAAAACTTGACAGTTGAACTTGGCATTGTATTATAACATACTTTTGCATATCACATTGTTCTTACTGGATTAAAAATTGACGTCTATGGTAACTTGCAAAATAGAACTTGGGCAAAATAATAAGCAGGATATGTGATATCTCATGTATGTACCAGACACACAAAAACAGACATTCCAGTCCCAAACACTTCAATAGGATTACAGTGTTTCTCTCATGATAGCAGGGTCAGAGAATAACCAGGATTTGTATGCAAATGAGATAGCCCTGTTTTCTGAAAGAATTTAAGGGTAAATATTTGTTACAGGGCTTACAACTGGCTACTAACTATAGTGCACAAAAAACTTATTTAAAGTAATAGTTTTTTAAAACACAAGAGAAAGCCTGTGTAACAGAAAGAACAAAGGGCAGGAAAACTATAGAGCGATGGAAATCTCTTTCTCAGAGCTCAGAAAGCAGCAAATATTAAATCTCAATATGGAAATGAGGTTTCTTAGGGTTGTTGCTCTTTGGGATAGGAAGTGCTATTAACAGCTACTTCTGTGACCAGGTACAAGGAGCCTGGCACTGACCAACCACTAGTGCTTAAGGGAATGCCTTATTTCTAATGTTCTTTAGTTTCATCTTGACAGAACTTAAATCAAAAGCACTAATAGCCCCCAGTCTTCCTGGCAGGCCCTGCAGGGTGCCTGTGCGCTCAATGACCTCCCAGCTTGATTGTCAGGGTCTAGTACAGCCTGAAGCCTTGGTCCTATCCAGATGTGTCATAGTTTTATGAGGAACATCTGGATCCCCAGGATACCCTACTGGGTTACCAGGAAATTTGGGTAGGAATGGGTTGGTAACCTTCATACTTTATAAAATCAGGACTGCTGATAAAAGAAGCAAAGCTTTGAAAGGCTGGGGTCCTGCACCTGTCCTGGGCATTAACAGCCAGTCACATGGGTACACCCAAGAGAACTGTCACGAGGCCTGTAGACCTAAGCAATTCCCTCATGGGAATTTAAAGCACAGTTGTGCATGTGCCTAAATTCTATTTCTCAGGTGGCATAAGTAAATGTCTCTGAAATATGCAGCATGGCCTGTGGGTACCACTCTCTGTGTCTCTGAGTATGTAACGCAACAGTTATCAGAATCTTCTTAGGAAGTCTGAAGTGAGGAGCAAGGTCTTTGTTGAGGTCAGGGTCCAGCTGTTCCCTGGGGTTCCAGTATTCGAGGAAGCATCTGAATGTTGTACAAGGGCGGTAGAAAGTGCGCTGGGGGTGATGGAGGGGTTGGTTTTGCCAGGAAGGAGGTGGTGCACGGGGATGTACTTTGCTCTGTGACTGCTCTGCCAACCTCACTTATCCCAGAGACACTCTGATCCAGATGGCACAGGATAAATAGGACATAAATGGGCATGATTCACTTTTTAAAACTAAACTTAGGAAACCAGGTATTCTATTAACAATTATTGTTATCAATGGCATGATCAGGCCATCAATCATGGGTGGAGATCATAGAAATGTTTGTTTTCGACAGGGCCTCCTAACACAACCCTGGCTGACCTGAACTTCTCATGTAGACCAGGTTGCCCTGGATCTCACAGAGATCTGCCTGACTCTGTCTCGTGAGTGCTGGGATTAAAGGTGAGCACCACCATGCCTGGCCTACTTAGAGATGTTAAGAGCTTCATAAAGTCAATACTGTTAGACTACCCAATCCCACATTAAGGACTCTGTAAAACACAGATGTGCAGGAGATTTCCATCTTTATTTTTACTGTTATGAGTTAAATCTGAACTTTCGCCTTAGTTTCACATTTGTGATGCTTGGTGCCCAAGTTATGGTGTTATTTTGAATCTAGATCCCATAAAGCCATAATACGTGGGGTCGTAGGCCTATGGTTCCCTGAGAGACCTTTGGAAAAGGTAGGAACATGAAGAAAGCCCTCAGAGCTGATAAAAAGATTGAAATTTTTCGATCACTCTCAAATGTACAAGTTACCAGGTCCTTTTCTGTAATCAATTAAGTTCTAAGAACATATCCTGTAAATATTAAATATGTTCCTCACAACCAGGGAATTTCTTCAGGTTAGCGGCGCCCTCTGCTGACCAATTTGTACACATAAATTCAGAGACAGAGGAAGCCAGTATTTATCAAAACTAAAAGGATTAGGAAGACAAGTGGGGAAGAAACAGGAATCCTGTGGCAGATTGACTTAGTTTAACCCTAGCCTGGGGGCCACCAAAACTCTTCAGAAGAGTCGAGCATGATCTTCATCTTTTATCCTTCTGTGGGGCCTCATTACTGGACCATCTTCAAATCATAGTCACCCCTTTTTATGGAAGCTGTCAAAGAAAGAATGGGAGCTATTGACAGGAGTGCGGGCACGAGAGCAAGCTGTAATGACCAGGAGGTTCGAGGCTATGGGTAAAGCAAGAGAGCCAAATGAACGATGTTTGTGTGGGAAGGGACACATCAGAGTGGCTCAGATGTGAGGTTCCAAATGGGGAGAGGTCTTCAACACATGTAACTGGAAAAGAAGATACTGATGGGTCTTTTCTGTAGGGTGGAGCATCTGACACAAATAAGTATGCTAATAACTTAGAGGAAATAATAAGAGACTTTATTACTGTTTACTTACTGTCATAGTCAGGGTTTCTATTCCTGCACAAACATCATGACCAAGATGCAAGTTGGGGAGGAAAGGGTTTATTCAGCTTACACTTCCATGCTGCTGTTCATCACCAAAGGAAGTCAGGACTGGGACTCAAGCAGGTCAATGAGCAGGAGCTGATGCAGAGACCATGGGGGAATGCTGCTTACTGGCTTGCTTGCTTCGGCTTGCTCAGCTGGCTTCCTTATAGAGCCCAAGACTACCAGCCCACAGATGGTGCCACCCACAAGGGGCCCTCCCCCCCTTGATCACTAATTGAGAAAATGCCTTACAGCTGGATCTCATGGAGGCATTTTCTCACCTGAAGCTCCTTTGTCTGTGATAACTCCAGCTTGTGTCAAGTTGACACAAAACCAGCCAGTACACTTACTATAGATTGCTTGTATTTTTTTTGTTTGTTCACACAGATATAATAAATGATTTGTCCAATACTTTCTCAATTGCAGGTACACTATGTTTACAATAATTCTCAAGACAGGGACCAAGGTAGGCGGGCTTAGAAATCCCCCTGGATCCCAACAGCGGGTGACCGAGGCGGGAAACTTTTGCTTGGGACACTAGGATTCCATAGTCAAGCAGCTCCGGGAGAAAATTTTCTCTCCCAGGAACTTGGAAAATCCCCTAGCGGGGGCAACACAAGCCCCAGAGCTCACTGATTCCGCCCGCTTTCCGAGGGCCACAGAGACTGAGGGTCAGCAACTTCCGCCGGCGGCCGGGAACCTCAGCTTGGACCACAGGGCTCCACAGCAAATTAGCGCCGGGACAAAGATCCCTCTCAGGAGCTCCAAGAAGCCGGGAGAGGGCCAAAGACACGCCCCACAGCTCACCAGGAACTGCCCTGAACCCACGAGACACAGGGACCGAGATCAGACCCAGTGCCACAGCTCTCCAAACCCAAACACCTCTCAGAGAGAGCTGATCTTCAAGGAGTACTGACACAGAGACCTGCAGGAGGGGAAAGCCACAACCAGACAGAGTAAGATCAGCTAACAACAGAGTCAACAAGATGGCAAAAGGCAAGGGCAAGAACATAAAGAACAGAAACCAAGGTTACTTGGCATCATCAGAACCCAGCTCTCCCATCACAGCAAGTCCTGGATACCCCAACACACCAGAAAAGCAAGACTCAGATTTAAAATCATTTCTCATGAGGATGATAGAAGACGTGAAGAAAGAAATGAATAACACCCTTAAGGAAATGCAAGAGAACAGGGATAAACAACGAGAAGACTTTCAAGAGGAAATGCAAAAATACATTAAAGAATTACAGGAAAACACAAACAAACAGGCAGAAGTGCAAGAAAACACAATCAAACAGACAAAA
>JAPYYD010007263.1:0-10419 GCA_028551405.1 Uromys caudimaculatus
AAAAAATGGCAGGAGTAGGGCTACAGCTCAGTAGGAGAGCACTTGCCTAACTTGTTCACAAGTGTTTGATCCCCAGCTTTGCATAAAAGAAATCAAATACACACAGCTAATAAATACTTCCTGTATTATAAAAAAATCATACTGCTATTTCAGAAATTCAGAATGTTAAATTCCTATTAGGAGCAAAGGTAGGAAGGACAGCCTTGTTCTTTGATACTCTTCTAAATGTTTTCAGAATTATAAACATCTAGTAGCTAATCTACTCAATTTTTAAATTTCTGTTACTAATGCAAGAAAACTCAAGACATAATTTTCATACATGACTCTTTATTGTAAAACTTCATGAAGATTTACAGGTTTTTAGAAGTCACATGGAATGGGCTTGAAGAGTGCTTTGAGTACTTCTAGCATTTACTGCAGACTAAGTACTAAAAATGCATATAAATATCTCATATATTTGTACTTAATATAAAATCCTGAAAATTTTGTTTTGAGTATACAAAAAATTCTACATTTATATGTTTATTTTGTGTAATTTGCATTTAACTACATTTACTTATTACACACCTTAGCACCCGTCCCTTGAATATAGCCCATCAAATATTAATACAGCTTCTTGAGATAACCCACATTTTAAAGAGGTTGCCATCTTAGAATTACATCTGTTACAAGCAGGTGGGGAAGGGAATAGGGAGTTTGTGGAGGGGAAACTGGGAAATGGGATAACATTTGAAATGTAAATAAATAAAAATAACCAATAAAAAACCGAAAAGAAAGAAAGAAAGAAAAGAAAAAAACAGAAAAAAGAAAAGCCCTAATCGAGTTCCATACTGAAGGAGCTGCTGGAACTCCGTTGTTTCACATTCCACATCGTACTCACCTGGTTACTTGAAATTAATAGATTAATGCGCGCAGGTGGACACTCAGGCGTTTTCAACACAACATTGAGGTGCCAACACAAAATTGAGTTTGCATGATTTTCTTGCCTGAAAATTAAGCCACAAAGATTGATGCTGAGTCCTTTTACGGAAAGCATTCAAACTGTGACAGGAACAAAAACCTTCATTACCCCCCTCTATGTGTATTTACAGACTTAACGTGTAATACGAGCCCAGATTTTGGCTGGGAAAACGGAATTACCTGATATCTATGCAGGCACAGGCTCAGCAGAAGCTGGAATGATGATTTAATTGCTCAACTTATAGACTAGAGAGAGATCTTTTGGTGAGTCCACGTACAGTAAACATGCCTTGTAAGTTTAGAGATCCTAAATGTGACAGGGCTGAACTTCACAGAGCTTGAAGGATTTCCACCCTCAACCCAAGTGCTAATTTGCCCTGCAGGCACCCTGCAATGCAGGACTTTGAATAACAGGCCCTGGGGCTCTACCCGCTGGCTGACAGTCCTTCGCTCGCCTGCCACGCCTCCTTCTGTGAGAACAAAAAGCATCCCCAGATCTAAGAGCTGAAGAGCTCGGGTTTAATCGCTGGCTACAGAAGCAGCCTGGGGCTTTCGGGAGGTAGCAGGAGTCCGGGGGCACTGGACCGAGGACGCTCCCCGCCGGGGCTCTTTCTCAACTCGACTAAAAACCCATGTACACACACCGAATCGCCCTTCCCAGCTGCCGAAGACGCCCACCCAGAAGAACGATCACACTGGCTCCCCGATTCCTCCTTCAGTTCCGCCCCTCAATTCCACTTCCGGTCCTGTGCTGGCCGCTTCGCGGTTCACTTCCGCCCACAAGTTTGTCCAGGTTGCAGGGCAGGGTTAGTGGGCAGATTACTTGCCCGTGGACCCCTCCGGATTGTAAGTGTTCTTTCCAGTTTGTTTAGTTATGTTATGTACATAGTTGGATTTCGAGATAGGTCAGCCAAAGACCCTGGCGGCGGGGGACTGTTGGCGAACAGACCATGACAACCTGGAAGAGCAAGCTTGGGGGAGCTGGTTAGGTAATAGCCGGGAAATAGTTCTAAGGAAGTGGCTACGGGGAGGATTAGTTCCGGGACTGGAGGATGGGCAGAGACAAAACCTTGAGTGAACCGAGTTGACTGTGGGTGGAGATTAGTTTCAGGGGTGGGCATATGGGGTAGTGTATGACGTGAGGTATGATTGCTACTGTCCCAAGGACTTTGAGAGGCTAGTAGCTGGAGTAGGAATATGGATGGACATGTGTCCTGTGGGGTGTGTGAGTCCTGTGGTCCTACGGAATATAAAAGATCATCCCCAGGGGTGCTACTGAAGGTAACCCTCCTTGGATCAAGTCAGAATGTGGTCTATGAACTGAAGATGTGTAAGCATTCTGACTGCCTATGAGAACCGGGCAAGAGTCCTGTGACCTCAGCCCTCTAAGTACAAAATCGTTCTTGGAGTGGGGATTCCTGTCCCTCCAGGGTGTAGTAAATAGGAACGGGTGTACTTCAGATTGCCTTACTATTCAAAAGATGTTCCCAAGCACATGCTGCCTTCATGACTGTATACAGCAGCGGTTCTTAACCTCTGAATCATGACCCCTTGTAGGGTAGGAGGTTGAATGACTCTTTCACAGGGGTCTCCTAAGACTAAGAAAACAGATATTTACATTACCATAACAGTGGCAAAATTGCAGTCATGAAGTAGCAATGAAAATAATTTTATGGTTGGTGGTCACCACAGCATGAGGACCTGTGTTAAAGGGTCACAGTTGCATTAGGAAGGTGTAGAACCACTGGTATACAGCCTAAACTCATGAGAACAGACCTTGCCCTCGTGACTCTGTACAGCTTGAATTCATATGAACTTTTTTCTTTGCTTGATGAAAGACATTCTAACTGAGGGAGAGAAACATTCCTGCTATTCTATTGGGTATATACTACAATAAAATCAGCCAGTGTTCTAATTTGCTTTCTACTGCTGTGTTAGAACATTCTGACAAATAAAAATAAAAATAAAAATAAAAATAAAAAATAAAATAAAATGCCACTTGAGGAAGAAAGGACATCCTAATCAGAAAGAACTAAAACAGGTGTGGAGAACACTGCTTACTATCTTAATCCTTAGGTTGTTTACTTTCTCACACATCCTAAGATTTCCTGCTCAGAATAGCACTGCCCACAATGTTATGGATTCTCCCACGTCAACTGTAATCATTAAAGTGCCCCACAGACTTGTCTCCAGGCCAATCTCATGGAGGTATTTTCTCAATTGAGGTTTTTATCTTTACAGGTGACTCTAGCTTGTGTCAATGTGACAACAAACTACATTAGCTTGTTATAGATATATCTACATACTCAAATTTGTTACTTCTGTCCTCACGATAGCTAAGCTGCAACCAGCCTATATGCCTGTTAATAAATTAGTGGGTAAAATGTAGTAAATATATACAGTGGAATTCTATCCAGCCATAAAGAATATGCAGACAAAACAAAAAACAAAAAACAAAAACAACCCAATGAGGGATTATTGTACTAAATCATTATATTAAAAGAAATAAACCAGTCTCAGAAAAATATTGCATGTGTTCTATCATAAATGGAATCTAGGGGGAAATATACTAGGGAAGTGTCATAAACACGTTCCTTTTCGCAGTTAACGTATGCTAACTTAAAAATGCATGTTCTTTATTGCATGCAGAGGTCAGAGGATATTCCTCAGGACTCAGTTCTTTCTCTCCTTACACCATTGTCAATCTCTAGTTCACTGAGGGGTCCCAAGTGTGGGTCCCATTAACCAGGACACAGGGGATGCACAGCGATAGCACACCAAATGCATAGTTTATTGAACGTTTCAGCATCTTTTATACAGAAGGCAGAATAAACACAGCTTCCAGTTTACACCAGGTGCTGTTTACCTAGCAATGGCTTATCTCGGTTCAAAGTGACCCAAACCTCCTTGCAGACTGAGAAATCTCTCTGCAGTTTGACTCTTAGATGTGTAGGTTCTTATAATTAAAAACAAAGTTACTTACTCTCATGAGAAAAGGATCCGGAAGGCTACTTCCTCAGGATGCTGCTTACTTGGCAGAACACCAGGATCCTCTGCTTGAGAAAGTATGCTTCCTGGTCTCAGTCTGCTGAGAATGACAAAGACCCTGGTTGCCGTGAAGGTAGCAAGCTGGGAGCAGTCTCCTTATCCCATTTCTCTACATATCATGTGGGATGGAGGGCTCAAACTTATGTTGTCAGGCTTGGAGACAAGCACCCTTAACCACTGAACTACCTTTCAGGCCAGTATATGCAAATTTGATAAAATGTGTTTTTTTTTGTTTTTTGTTTTTTGTTGTTTTGGTTTTTTTTGCAATACAGACTAACCCTAGACTGTATTGGAGGTCATTGCCTCAACATATATATATATGTGTGTGTGTGTGTGTGTGTGTGTGTGTGTGTGTGACACATTCTGTGTTCTGTTGGTTGAAATGAATTTGTCTTGAATTTAATCTCTTCCCAGGAATGAAAACAAGGACCACAATGCTGAGTGTGAGCAGCAGGGCTGACTGCAGCCAGGATGATGACTTTAATTCTCAGGCACAAATGGATTTCTGTTCCTGGTTCCATGTCTACTGCAACTATCCGTGTGCTAGGAAATGTGCTACAAGCGATCATCAGCTTTCAGTAGACAGCTATGAAGGGACCAGAGTGGGCAATGAGTTGCCAGAAACTTCACCCTTTACATTGTTGGGTCACCTGTGGCTGGAGTAGGAATCAGCCTTAAAAGGAAGGGAATTTTATAGTACATATAGTACAACACTAGTGAAACATTTTGTTGAGTAAGTTATGCTAGTCATAAAAGACAAATGCAATCTATTTCTACACAGCTATCTCTAGGGTAGTAAAATTTGTAGAAGCAGAAAATAGAACAGTGGACACCCTAGCCTGGGAAGATGGATGAAGAGTTAGTGTATGCTTCCTACTGGGAAGGAAGAGAGTTTCTGTTTGGGAAACAGCAGTTCTTCAGATGGATGATTGCCATGGTATCACGACAATGTGAACACACTCCTACCACTGAGCCAGGCACTGCAGAATGGACAGAAGGTATATTGTATGTTCGTTATGATAATTTTTAAATCGAAAGAATATGATCTGTAGCTACCCTGAGGATTTCCTGTCTCTGACCATCTGAGCATCCCCCCGCATCCCTCCCTCCTTCCCCATTCCTCCTCCTCCTCCATCTTCACCCCTCCCCTTCCGTTTACACTTCTTTCCACGTTTCATCCTCCTCTGTTCCATACTTCGCAGCAGCTACCTGCTCTCCTCCTCCTCCCTGTCTCCCTTTCCTCCCTCCTCCCTGATTTCATGTTTTCTCTCTTCCACCCGTCCCCAGCTGTACTACCAGATTATGTCACGCCTGTTAGAAAATCCCACCTGTCACTCTTGTTTTCCTACTCTGCATCTTTTGTGTCACCGAGGGAGAATTACCTTCAAAGCTTGTGGACCATATAAGCTGCAAGAATTAACCCAGTGACTAGGATTTCATCATAAAAAATACATCAAGACTTCACAAATATACTTATTTGTCAAAATTTAAAAAGATCTAAGAATGATAAAATTTACCAATGACCTGAAGCGTTATATGGATATAAGAGTTATTTTTTATATACTATGACATAGAATTAATGTTCATTTTATGTAAATTAAATTTGTTTTTAGATATTAGACAGAGATATTTATAGAACATCTTATTTAATTTTGCATCACTGTGATTAAAATAGAGAAGTAATTTAAGGCAGGCAAAGTTTATTTAGCTACAGTTTGAGAATGTTACCATCTAGTCTATAGGATACATGGCCTTGGGATTATTGAGAGACAGCAGTTGTTTGCATTAGGGCAGACTAGGGAGCAGAGACAGAGGATTTGGAACCAGAAGTGGTTCTAATGTCCACATTGCCTGTCCCCAGTGATTTTCTTATGGTAGCCAGTCTAAAGTCTCCATACCTTCAAAATACTGCTGGTAAGCTGGGGACTGAGAATTCACAGTAGAAACCTATGGCAGACCACTCAGACTCAATCTGTAGGAGGTACAAATGTGACCATATGATGTTTTGATATATGGGTGCATTGTAAAATGTTGAAATCTGGTTAAATATACTGATCTCAATGGGTTACTTGTTTATGCTGAAAATGTAAAAACCCTATCCTTTTTTATTAATACACAGCCATTATTGTTTCTATATTATTTACATTTTTAAAAGTACATTTTAGAGGACTGGAAAGGTGGCTCAGATCGTTGAGAGCATTGGCTGCTCTTCCAGAGGTCCTGAGTTTAATTCCCAGCAACCACATGGTTTCATAACCATCTATAATGAGATCTGGTGCCCTCTTCTGGCTTACAGGCATATATGCAGGCAGAATACTATGTAATAAATAAATAAATCTTAAAAGTATACATTCTAGAAGTTGAGTTTGTATTTTCTGTTAAGAGCATATATCAATAGATGAGTTGAATTTTATCAGATGTACATGCTTTCTATTCATGTTATTTATGAACATGGTATTTGAGAGGCTGAGACAAGAGGATTATGAGTTTGAGGCCATCCTCAGCTATACAGCAGTTGAAGACCAACAGGGATTATGTGGAGCTAGAACCTATTCCCCCCCACCTGCCCTAGAAAATAAAAAGAAACAAAATTAGCACACACACCCCCGAAGTTGTAAAATAAGATTCACATATCTGAATCTGAATCTGGCTCCAGATTCTTTCCACTTCAAGATTATGTGAAACGTTCCTTTCGGATCTTTCGGTTCTTTCGGATTTGTTATTAACAAAGGGTCATTGTGACTTTTCAAGGGAGAGAGCCACAGAATGATGACAGCATATGAAGATTCTAAGTAGTCCAGGGAGCTGGTTAGAGGTAAGGTGTTAGAGAAAAACATAACATACAGCTGGCTGGAGGAAAGATGTTACAGAAAAGCACAATGCAGATGTCTTCTGCTAAGAGGAAGGGCCAGTGAAGGCTAGGCGGGGGCTTTCTATATAGTCCAGAGAAATGTAATGATGAGCAAATACCGAAGGAAGGATTACCTAGAAAACGAGACACTGAAGATGGAGGAACTTCCTGGTATACTTGTACCATACGGTTACTAAGCAGGAAGATGGGTTGGAGGAAAGGATCTCAGATTGGGAGATAGAAAATATCAACAGAATTGGAAGAAATTTAGAAACAGATTAGGATGTGTGAAATTATGCCAACTAGACCTCTGAAACTTCTGCCTAGTTTACAGTTTTCTCATGAAGTACTGGGAAAGTTATAGGGGGATTTGAGTGTGTAAGAGTTGTGAGGGTTTTACTCCCCTGCTTTGACTGTAGGTGTAGATAGTACACCTTCTCGCAGTACTGGACTAGAATCTAGGATTGTAAGTCAACATAAACCCCTTTTCCCATTCATCACTTCTTCTCAAGGTATTTTATCACAGCAACAGGAAGTGGAACTAGTAGTGGAAATGACAAAGAGTAGAAATTGAGAACGTATCAAACAGGCTTAAGAGGACTTCACTGAGTCAACAGACTAACGTAAAAGGAAAGGAAAATGCCTAGGCATTATGACTTTCTCCATATAGTAGCACCAAAATAGTATGTTGTATGTTTTTTCTTCTAACTTATAAGCCTGGCAATAGCTGTGGCATGATGATGATGGCAGTCTTCCAGATTTGAAGTTTTAAAAAGTAGGTAAGATAAATGGAATTTTTTTTTTTTTTTGTAATACAAATGGAACTATTGAGATCACAGACCATAGAAGCAAATATTGATGTGGTATCAGGAGAAAGGAGCCTGGAAATGGGTACCAAAGTTACACTGGAAGAATCAGGTCTTATATTTTATAACACAGCAAGTGACTATAATTCACAATATTTCATACATATCAAAGAACTAGGAAAGAGAAATTTGACACTTCCTAACACAAGAAAGTGGTAAATGTTAAAATTGTAAAAATACTAATTTTTAAAATCATAATGCAGTGTGTGTGTGTGTATGTATATATATACATACATATATGTATATATATACACATATATATGTATGTATATATATACCACATTATCATACTCATCTGTGAATGTTTGTACTTTGTATGTTAATCTGAAAGTACTCTTTTCTTAGAAGTCAAACTATAGAATCAGCCCAGATGTCCATCATCATATGAATAGATAAAAAATATGAGGTATATATAGACAATAGAATTTTTATTTTTGAAACAGGGTGTTATATAGCCCAGGCTGGCCTCAAACTCATTATATAGCTAAGGATGTCCTTAAAATTTTGGTCTTCTGTGCTGGAGAGATGGCTCAGTGGTTAAGAGCACTGATTGTTCTTCCAAAGGTCCTGAGTTCAATTTCCAGCTACCACATAGTGGCTCATGACCATCTGTAATGGGATAAAATGTCCTCTTCTGGTATGTCTGAAGACAGCGACAGTGTACTCCTATGCATAAAATAAACAAGCAAATCTTTAAAGAGAAATTTTTGCTTAAAAAAAATGAGTAAAAAATTTTGGTCTTCCTGCCTCTATATCCCAAGTGCTATCATTACTGACTTGTATTACCACACTGTGTTTTATGGAGATGAAACTTAGGGTCTTTTGCATGCTAGGCAAGCACTCTATCAACTGACCTCCATAGCTGGCCATAAGGGACAATGACATTGTACCATTCGAAGGACAATAGATAGAACTAGAGATCATCTAACTATTGTATATACAGGCATGTACCAACAATTAGTGAAAAAAGGGTCAAGAATGTAAAAAAGCAAGGAGGGGCATATGAGGATCTTGGTGGGAAGAAAGGGGAGAAATGATATAATTAATCTCAAAATAAAATCAAAACTAAAGAAAAAACAAACAGGCGAGTATGGTGACCACCTTTAACCACAACACTTAGGAGGCAGAAATAATGGATCTCAGGGACAAGCTGACTAGCTAGACTACCCAGAATTAGTGAGGGTTAGGGTCAAGGAGAGACCTGCCTCAATAAATAAAAGTGGAGGTCTACTGCAGAAGATATCTGATATGAATTTCAGGCCTGCACAGGCATACATGTACATGTACATACACATGCAAACACATCAACACAAGCACTTTCTACACATGTACATGCAAAAGAAAAGACAAAATACTGGATTTTCTCTTGTGTGGAAAATATATATTTAAAACAATTTTAACATTTGTATTCTTTTTGGTGGGGAGGGGGCTCTAGATATGTGTGCCTTGGCAAGCATGTGGAGCCCATGGGAGGAGATGCTTTTCCTTTCACCAAGTGAGTCCTGTGAGTCAAAGTCAGATTATCAGGTTCAGCAGCAAGGGCCCTTACACCTTCAGAGCCACCCTGACGCAGAAAGTGTGTTTTAAAACATAAAAAGACATGATAAAGGGAAACATTAGAGACGTGGATGGAAGAGGAGGAGGGAGAAGAGGCAGCACAGCAATAGCAGCGATGACTATGATCAAAGTGCATTATTCATCCATATGGAAATGTCACAGTGAAGCCCCTTTGTGTAGTTAGTGTATGTCAATAAAAATAAGTAAATAAAAAAGGGAGAATAATGAGAAAATAAGTAGTTAGGAGTCAACTTTTGATCATGAGAAATAATAATGCGATTTGTTACATATAACAAAACTTGTTACACTGACCAAAACCTCTAGAAATCAAAATCTGATAGTGGGTAAATACATTTCTTTTCCTCCCTCCTTTCTTCCCTCCCTCCCTCCTTCTCTCCCACCCTTCTTACCTTAATTTTTTTCTGTTCCTGTGTGAATAAACTTTCTAACTTACTTTTTTTAAAATTTTATTTTACTTATTTTTTTTTATTTTTTATTTTTTATACTTCTTTTACATTTCAAATGTTTCCCCCTTTCCAGGTCTCCTCTTTGGAAACCACCTATCTCCTCCTCCTCCCCCACCTCTAGGAGGGTATTCCCCCACCCACACACCCGCCCACCCACTCCCATATTCCCATCTTGACATTCCCCTTTACTGGGGCCTCCAACACCCTCAGGCCCAAGGGCCTCTCCTCCCCCTGAGGCCAACAAGGCCCTCCTCTGCCACATATGTGGTCCAAGCCATGGGTACCACTATGTGTATTCTTTGGTTGGTGGTTCAGCCTCCAGGAGGACCAGGGGAGTCAGGCCAGTTGACACTGTTGCTCCCTCCATGGGGCTGCTACTCCCTCAGTCCTTCAGTCCCTTCTCCAACTCCTCCATCTGGGACCTCACTCTCAGTCCAGCGGATATTGTAAAGTGAAACTTGGGTATTCCGAAGTTTTGGTCTAATATCCACTTATCAGTGAGTACATACCATGTTCGTTCTTTTGTGACTGAATTACCTCACTCAGGATGATATTTTCAAGTTCCATCCATTTACCTGCGAATTTCATGAAGTCATTGTTTTTAATAGCTGAGTAGTACTCCACTGTGTAAATGTACCACATTTTCTGTATCCATTCCTCTGCTGAGGGA
>JAPYYD010007264.1:0-10419 GCA_028551405.1 Uromys caudimaculatus
CCCACTCACGGGCCTTCCAAGTTCCTGTGAGGCTTCCTCTCTACGGCGCTCCTTGGCTACCACCTCCTGGTCATGACCCACTTTTAAATTGGTCTTTAGTCAAATGTGTCACAACTTGGTAGAATTGACCCACTCTTTACTATTTCATTCTAATGAATCACTTTATGTTTTATCATTCTTAGTATAGGGCATTTTCTTTAGAGAATAGAATCTCTTTAATAGAAAGATGGGTAGGAGGGATGGACTTTTTCTGACTATGACTGTTTCCTGTTAGGTATTTTTTGAGTAGCTAGTATTATGTATTAAGAAAAAGCATAATCACTCTGCTTAACATATTCTCCATGTATAGGTGAAAGGGAAAGCTCAGCCCTCCATCAGTTTCTTCGATTGATCTGTGCCTTAGACAAGACTTCAAAGCATTGTCAACAGATGGTTGCCTACACTGTCCATTAAAATCCCTAGGGAAATATTCGCAGTTGGTTTTCATTGTAAGTCCATCCGTGGTCCATCTGTTTGTCAGGAAAATGTGTCTGATATCTGTCCTAAATCTCCCTGCATTAATATGATTTTCTTTCCTCTACATATGACTGTTGCTGTCATGAAGAACAGCTGGTTACTGTCATCTGTGGAAGGTCTTCCCACATGGTCCAGCTTTGGTACATCAGGTTAAGTTCCTGGCTGCTGGAAGTGACATTTGTAGGAAATTTCCATATTTGATTTGGAAAAAGGTGTCCTGTACACTCATGACCCACATTTTTACAGTTAAGCTGGTTGTCCTTTAAACTGAGAATCGCCATCCGACCTAAATTCACACGTTTAAAATAGAAGGCTGTACTTAAAGTTTTGGTTGATATTAGGATGCTTGTACAACAAATTGAAATATGTTCTCCAGTACTGTCAACAAAAAAGTGCACCCTGTAGGTACTCAGTGCTGCTACATGGGAAGGTTGTCTTAGTAATTGTGGTAAAAATGTCAAAGACTACACAACAAACAAATAAACAAAACACCATCTTCAAAGTTTAATTGCTAAAATTTTAACATTCAGTACACTGAAGATCGGTCATAGTACACTAAGAAAAGACCCACGTTTCATTTTAAATAGACCCACAAATATCTCTCCAGCATATATTTTGTCATGTTTTCACATATTACCATGACATTTTCCGCTGATAATGCTCGAATACACATTTTAACTCATTACACAGTGTCTTAGTCAGAGTTTTTATTCCTGCACAAACATCATGACCAAGAAGCAAGTTGGGGAGGAAAGGGTTTATTCAGCTTGCACCTCCATGTTGCTGTTCATCACCCAAGAAAGTCAGGACTGGAACTAAGCAGGTCAGGAAACAGGAGCTGATGTAGAGGCCATGGAGGTATGTTTCTTACTGACTTGCTTCCCCTGGCTTGCTCAGCTTGCTTTCTTAGAGAACCCAAGACTACCAGCCCACAGATGGTACCACCCACAACGGGCCCTCCCCCCTTGACCACTAACTGAGAAAATGCCTTACAGCTGGATCCTTTCTCTGTGATAACTCCAGCTTGTGTCAAGTTGACACAAAACCAGCCAGTACACACAGGCATCCTAATATAAGCTTGAAAATTGAAATTTAACCTCCCATTTTAAACGTGTGAATTAAGTCAGATCCTCACATTTTAAATGTGTGAATTAAGTCAGATCCCGATTCTGAGTTCAAGTGACAAAATCAACTTAATAGTAAAGCTGGATCTTTGTGTAGTGATTCAGGGAGTGTACAGAATTCCTTCCAAATTTGTGCAGCTGGTGAAGATTCTGTTCTGTTCTGTGGATTTCTTCATTCAGTCAATTGTGTCTTTAGCTGCACAAAAGCAGTTCAGTTTCATGTGTTCTTACATCAATTGCTGGCCTTCGATCCTAGGTAAGTGGAGCTCTGATATTCAGAAAGTCCATTCTTACACCCTCATCTATCTTGTAGGGTGTTTCTTATGTTTTCTTCTAGCAGTTTTAGCACTGTATCTTAGATTTCAAATTGAGGTCTTTGGAGTTAATTTTATGCAAGGTGATTCAGATATAAGGATAATCTCATTTTTCTATATGTGGAAATTGAATTTTTTGCATACTATTTGCTGAATATTCTATCTTTCCTCCAGTGTATATTTTTTGCATTTTTTGGTCAAATATCAGATGGCTGTCGCTATGTGAACTCATACTTGGCTCTTTAAGTCTAGGGATGCTGAGCCATCCCTGAGTCTCTTCTGGGATAGGACTGACCTGGTGGTGGACGATCTACTTGAGAACTGCCTGTGTTCTGTTTGCTAGCATTTATTGAGGAGTTTTGCTTCTGTATTCATCAGGAATATTGGCCTGTAGGGTTTTGTTATTGCTGTTCTGTCTTTATCTGGTTTGGTATCTGAGTAATATTCCCGTGTAGAAAAAGTTGGGGTATGCTCTTTGTTTGTTTGTCTCTTTCTTTCTCTTTCTGTCTGTTCTTTTGAATAATTAAAGAAGTATTTAGTTTAGGTCTTTGAGGGTCTGGTAGAATTCTGCTGCTTTAATCCTGATTTCAAACCCTAAATTGTCTTTCTCATTCCATTCAAGCATATATTCATATTTTCTTGAATGTCACTCAGGCATTTATTGTTATCTTAAAATTCAATGTGGTGTCTGTGTCTTCTATAATTTTCTTGAACTCTTTGATGAAGTTTATGATTGTCCTTTTAAATTTTGTGTTCTGAGGTTCATTTAACTAATTCTCAGTAGAAAACATTTCTATAGGACTACTGGGTTTGATGGGACACATAGCATTTTGGCTGATCATATTGTGTTTGCAGTGTGACTTATGAGTGTGAACTTCTTTCTTTGGTTGTGTGTGTGATGTGAGAATTTGCCCTATCTTAGATTGGGCCAGTGCAGTAGCTGGGTGATTCAAGCTGGCACATGAGTTCTTTGACTAGACTAGAATGGGCAGAAGTGGTATTTGAACCTTGTTCTGCACTAGTCCCGTGGGAATGGAGATGGCGAGGCTGATGGGACAGAGGAGGAGAGATATGTCAGGCAAAGCTGGCTGTCCACCATGGGCCTGCACTAGTCCTGTGGATGTGGAGATGGCAGAGAAGAAAGGGAAGAGCAGGAGAAGGAAAAAAATGACCTAAGTAGCAAAGGCAGCTTGGTAACTGAATCCTAACCTACGGAAAAAAGGAAGGACCCTTGACTGCTGAGCCATCTCTCCAGGTCCAGAATGAAGTGTCAATCGAACTTTGGAGGGGGCAGGCACAAACAGTTAAGGCCCAATTTCTAGCTATTATCCCAGAGTTTAGTTTTAAATTAAGTGACTTCCTGGTAGGAAGAACGTGTAGTTGTGGAGTGTGGGGGTTGGTACAAAGGACACTCACCCACAAAGGGAAACTCCCTATTCTCTAAGCATATTTAATGTTATGGGAACCTCAGGAGAGAACTGTCATTTTAAAATCTAATATAATTTATCATGTGTTGCTTTGGTCAAGGAATTTTATCACAGCAGTAGCAACCTAGGACAACACTATTTCTGAGGTACTGATGCCAGTTAAATATAAATGAGTTAATTTTAACTCAGGCTAACTGGGTGTTCCCAGTTGTACATGGGTAGCTAGTGTTAGTGTTCTTAAGTCAGTATAATCGTGTAGAGGTATTCTTAACTTCAAAATTCACAGGCAAGGACAGGTGGTTGTCATTTTTATGTCCTATGCCTATCCTAATCTTGCGCTTTCATAAGGAGGGTCTTTGGCGTATGGATCAACGCACTTTACAACTGATGTTAGCCTTAAACTCGGGTGTGGTTTTGATGAAGTCCCAGCGTCCCGCACCTGCAGGTTTGTCTTAGTGGTTTATGCCTCATTTCTCTCCCTAGCTTGTAGGGTTGGTGGTAGGAGTCCTTGGAGTCACTGAGAGAGCTGCTGTGAGGGAGATAGGCTCTGGGTCCTCTCCACCAAGAGTTGCTTTAAGGAGAAAAGTAAGGTGGGGCTGTCACTGTACTACTAAGAACGAGGAAACACCCAGGTTTACTTTTTCTCTCACTTTCTAGTGTAGCTCCTGCCTCTTGCCTTCTGGACTGGAGATGAGTCCTGATGTGATCTTCCCTTCCTAGAGTTGGTTGGTTGGGAATTGCAAATCCACCGTCACCTTTGCGCGCCTAGGGAAGCTGGCTCGGCCCACAGCGCACCCCAGCGGCGGTCTGGATTCCTTCTAGCCTTGGCCACTTGGCTTCCGGAGAGCTCGCCGGTCTGCGCCAAGGCAGATGCAGAAAGCCGGTTTCCGCGGGACCCCAAGGAGGACGCCGGCCACCTGGGATCCTCGGGGACTTGGAGGGGCGGGGCTGAGCGAGCTCGGGGGCCGTCCCGCGTCTCTGTGGCTTCGCTAGAGACTGCAGGGCCGAAGAAAGGCAAAAGGGGAGGGTCTCGAACTGTCCTCCTCTGAGAGAGGGACCCGGCCGGGTGGAAATCCGCACGGCAAACACCATGGAACGAGCGGGCCCCAGCTCCGTGCAGTCGCAGCAGCAGCGGGACCCGGACTGGATGGAAGCGTGGCTGGATGATCACCGGGACTTTACGTTCTCTTACTTTGTTAGAAAGGCCACCAGGTAAGAAGAGGAGCCACAAAGGACACGGCCAGGGACATGAAGCGTGACCTGGGGGCTGATTTCTCTTCCCCATTGAATTTTCCCTTTGGTCCAACATTAAACAATCCCTGTTCCCTGGCCCTTTGCTTCGGAAGTAGCTTCTCGATCCCAGTACGGACTGGAGTCCACGACTTAAAGCGAGCACAGTTGAGAAGCGAGGCGTCGGATTAGAAACGACTTGCCCACGAAGTTAAAAAACAAAAGCGTACACCCAGCCCGGGAGCAAGGTTACTTTCACGCACGCTCACGGGCCTTTCCCCCGAACCCCCGCTCTCCCGGCTCCCCTCCCAAACCGGCTTAGCAAAAAACAAAACAAGCCAGAGCCCCTTTCCAGCGGCTCCGGAAGCACCGCTGCGGGCGCGTCCCTGTGGCCGCGCTCCTCCCCTGCCCGGCTTGCTCTGACCCTGGAGGGGCGGGGAAGCCGGGGGTGGGGGGTCTGGACCAGGCTACCGGGAAGTCTGGGTGCAGCAGCTTGCCCGGGTCACCCCCAGTGAGGACGGTTGCCTTTGGCCCCCGATAGTCCCCTGATCATCTCTCCTCTGGCTGCGTCGCCGCAAGGAGGTTCTTCGCAGAGCTTTGCGGCGCGCACACAAAGGGCGGGAGGGAGGCGGCCGGGGCGGACTCGGGGACCCGGGGACCCGGAGCACCCCAGAGGCCAGTTCTTCCTGGTCGCGAGCCAAACGCCGGGAGGCCGCCGCGGAGGGCGTGGAGGAGGGAGCCTGTCCTTTAGGATCCGACCGCTGCACGGGCAGTCGGGGCGCGCGCAGACTTGAGAGTGGAGCGGAGGGACGACAGGGTGGAGCGGAGTGCGTGGCGGGCGGGTCCCCCGAAGTCCAGGAGTCGCCGTGAAGCCCGCGCGCGCGCTTGCCTCCCGCGCGCCGATCGGGGCCGAACTAACAAGCTCTGCTTTGGAGAAGGGGCTGGAGCCCCGCCACCGGCGCCTTGGGGCAACGGCCGTCGAGCAGCTGGTGCTGGCCGCCCGAGCCGGGAGGGCGACTCTCGCCGGGCGGGGATGGTGGACCAGCCGGTGGGGACTCGCCCGCGCACGGCCGCCACTCGGCCCAGCGCTGTCCGCCAGGGGGCGACGCCACGCGGGGTCCGCAGCCTGCGACCCGCAGCGAAGAGGCGGCGGGGGCCGTAGGGGAGTCGGTCGGGCACCCACGGAACTCTGCCGGCCCCCAGAGTCTCCCGAGTCCACCATCCGAGGAGTTCGGAAACGAGCGCCCCACCTTTGCTATGTTGCCCTTTGGAGACAAAACGAGGTACTTCCTTCAACATCCCGCCGGCCACTTTGCCTGGGGAGGGGGTGCGGGAGTATTCAGAGCTGGCGGGGGCACTCCGGACACCTGCGGGAGATTTAGCCGCAGGATGGATGGGCAGTATGACTTTGTGTCTCTCCTTGCTTTTTCACCGAGATACTACATGGTGGTCAGTTTTCTCTGTTTTCCCACCAAGCCTCTTCTGGACAGTTTTGGCGTTTTGCTTGTGAGTCTAGCCTTTAATGGCTGAGCGCTCTCTCCAGGCCAGATATGCTCTAAGTACCCGGCCCTCCTTTCACCGCCCCCCACCCCCATTATGCCTTTCCCTATCAAATTCTGAGCTTAGAGGGGTCGGATGATAACACAGAAGGTAGAGCGGTTTCTTTTTAAAACATCCCTAGGAGTTTGAGCAGAAGCACCAAAACGGACCATCTCCAGCTAGAATTATCGATTGCTGGAAACCACCAGTTTCCAGGGGTCACTAGCTATTCTGAGACCATCTGTATCCGGTGGCCTTTCACTGTACACTCCCACCCTCTGCTCCCTTTGAATTAGAGCACAGAAAATGGGGAGGGGCCAGAGAGCTGGGCTGAGTTTTAAAGTATGCTTTGGAGGTGTTCTTTAGATAGGCTGTTAACAGTGTAAAGCTAAAAGTACAGCAAAAATGTCCCTTTCTTTGTTTTTCCCTCTCCGCTTTGAAGACAAACTATGGATAGCTTACTGGAGGTGTTTGAGTGGTCCTAGGCTAGGACATTGTTAAAACCTTCCAAAAACCTTGAAAGAGTAGCAACATTATAGTTGAAAGTAAAAAGAATCATTTGATACATTTACTATTACTTGTTTCTCTCAAGTAAAAATTAAAATTACAAATAAAAATACAAGTAAAATCTCAATTACAGTGCTAACTGTAACATTAGATATTCTGAGACTCCAAAAGACTTTTTCAAGTTAGGACATTGTGTGGTGTGTGTACTTTGTGTGTGTGTGTGTGTGTTCTTAAGAGTACAACTTGGGAAATGAAAGTGTAAAATACTTTAAAATAATTCAGGCCTGCATTTTTAGGAGAAAGTTCAGAAAGTTAGTGGCATAAAGAACAATAATCTAGGAATTGTTATGTAGCCTGAGGGCCTTCTTCCTGGAATTAAAGTTTGGCTTTATGCAGGTGATATTAGCTGAAGGCCTTTCAGATGAGAGTAGGAAGTTGGACACCAGTTGACTATTATTACATTTTTTAGAAAGCTAGACTACTGAGTCTAGTGTGGCTCACGTTATTGAGATAAAAATTTATTGTGTATAATTTTTTGCAACACAGTTCTTTAAAAACCAGAAACTTGCATCATTTTGCTGTGCTCTGTAAGTATAAAATATATGTGAACATGTACAAATGTATGTGGTCAGGTGACCATGCAACAATAGCCCAACAGAGAGGCTTGTGAGACATTTAAAAGTTTAACAAGAATTTAGATTCGTCTAGGTTGCTCACCTCAGCAGAAAGCAGGCTTTCTGATGGAAATGTTTCTGCATTTATTAGTTGTTGTCATTTGATGCAAATGTATTATATACTCTCCTTTCCCCGGGCCCAATTATCTACATTTAAGGATCGTCTTGGAACATAATGACACTTCTGGCATTCCTGAATTTTCAAACACCTGTTTATTTTGCTTGGACCTTGATAGCAATTATGCTGTCAAGATTTTTTCCTTAAAACTGTCTTCAAACACACAGCTAAGTACTGTAGTAAGGGCTCTATTCTCCAACAAAGCGATGAATGAAAGCTTCTCAATCCTCACAACCCATTTGTACTGAATTTGAGTGTGAAAGTTGAACAAGTTGTAACATCATTTATTGGCATGAAAATTAATGTTGTTTTCCTAGTGAACTGCAGATGGACACCTCTACCCTTGCTAATCTAAACAATTTGGACTCCGCCAGCACTGCATTAATTGGAGGTTTGAGGGTGCAGACATTTACTGTGAAGACCTTCTTGGTGCCGAAGCCGCTCAGTAACTGTTGTTATTCTTCTTCTTTTTTTTTTTTTTTGAAGTGAACAATCCTTTATTGTGAATCATCCCATTTATATAACACAACACAAGAAATAATTGCATGGACTCATGCACATGTGCATGTAAACACCTAAAGTCATAGAAGTTAGAAGGATAGTGGTCATTGTAGGCTGAAAAGAATGGGCCCAGAGAATGTCTAGCTAAAGATATTACAGTTATGAGAAAAATACTTTTCTTTCATGTGAAGAGTTAGTAAATTCCAAGAAACCTATTTGACAATTTTTTTTTTTTACTTCTTTTTGTGATATAATAGCTAAATTGGGGTCATGTTTTATACACACACTGTGGTTTCTATAAATTAATAATTGAAGTAAAGGATATTTTACAGTATGATATTTTTGTTCTTACAACTGTAGACAATAGAAAATTATGGGCTTTTCAATGGGTTGTATTGGCTCTTTGGGAATTTCATATATTTATAATGCACTTCCATCATATTCTTCGACCTCGCCACTTCTTCCAGATGCCCCACCTCTAGATCCCTCTTCAATCCCCATTTTTAAAAATAGACAACTATTTGATATCCTGCATTCCTACCTGACTCTGGCTCTAATGGGCTTTCTTCCTTTTCTCTAAAACAAGTTTTTTTGTTTTGTTTTTTTTTTTATTTTTTGATACTTTATTTACATTTCAAATGTTTCCCCCTTTCCAGGTCTCCACTTTGGAACCCCCTATCCCCTCTCCCTGCCCCTGCCTCTATGAGGGTATTACCCCTCACACCCACCTGCCTACCCACTCCCTTATTCCCACCTTGACATCATTCCCCTTTACTGGGGCCTCTAACACCCTCAGGCCCAAGGGCCTCTCCTCCCCCTGATGGCCAACAAGGCCCTCCTCTGCTACATATGTGGCCAGCACCATGGGTCCCTCCATGTGTATTCTTTGGTTGGTGTTCCAGTTTCCAGGAGCAGCGGGGGTGTGGTGGGGGGTGGGTTCAGGCCGGTTGACACTGTTGCTCCCTCCATGGGACTGCACACTCCCTCAGCTCCTTCAGTCCCTTCTCCAACTCCTCTATCTGGGACCTCACACTCAGTCCAATGGTTACTGTGAGGTGAAACTTGGATATTCTGAACTTTTGGGCTAATATCCACTTATCAATGAGTACATACCATGTTCGTTCTTTTGTGACCGAGTTACCTCGCTCAGGATGATATTTTCAAGTTCCATCCATTTGTCTGCGAATTTTATGAAGTCATGGTTTTTAATAGCTGAGTAGTATTCCATTGTGTAAATGTACCACATTTTCTATATCCATTCCTCTGATGAGGGACATCTAGGTTGTTTCCAGCTTCTGGCTATTATAAATATGGCTGCTATGAACATGGTGGAGCATGTGTCTTTATTACATGTTGCAGCATCTTCTGGGTATATGCCCAGGAGTGGTATAGCTGGGTCCTTAGGTAGTATTATGTCCATTTTTCTGAGAGTCCGCCAAACTGATTTCCAGAGTGCTTGTACCAGCTTGCAGTCCCACCAGCAGTAGAGGAGTGTTCCTCTTTCTCCACATCCTCACCAACATCTACTTTCACCTGAGTTTTTGATCTTAGCCATTCTGACTAGTGTGAGGTAGAATCTCAGACTTGTTTTGATTTGCATTTCCCTGATGACTAAGGATGTTGAACATTTCTTCAGGTGCTTCTCAGCCCTACAAATTTCCTCAGTTGAGAATTGTCTGCTTAGCTCAGTTCCCCATTTTTTGATAGGGTTATTTGGTTCTCTGGAGTGTAACTTCTTGAGTTCTTTGTATATATTGGATATTAGCCCTCTATCAGATGTAGGATTGGCAAAGATCTTTTCCCAATCTGTTGGTTGCCATTTTGTCCTATTAACAGTGTACTTTGCCTTACAGAAGTTTTGCAATTTCATGAGGTCCCATTTGTCGATTCTTGATCTTAGAGCATAAACCATTGGTGTTCGTTCAGGAACTTTTCCCCTGTACCCATGTGCTTGAGACTTTTCCCCACTTTCTCTTCTATTAGATTCAGTGTATCTGGTTTTATGTGGAGGTCCTTGATCCACTTGGACTTGAGCTTTGTACAAGGAGATAGGAATGGATCAATTCACATTCTTCTACATATAGACCACCAGTTGTTCCAGCACCATTTGTTGAAAATGCTGTCTTTTTTCCACTGGGTGGTTTTAGCTCCTTTGTCCAAACTCAAGTGACCATAGGTGTGTGGGTTCATTTCTGAGTCTTCAATTCTATTCCATTGATCTACCTGCCTGTCACTGTACCAGTATCATGCAGTTTTTATCATTACTGCTCTGTAGTACAGCTTGAGGTCAGGGATGCTGATTCCTCCAGAAGTTCTTTTGTTGTTGAGAATAGTTTTTGCTATCCTGGGTTTTTTGTTGTTCCAAATGAATTTGAGAATTGCTCCTTCTAAGTCTATGAAGAATTGAGTTGGAATTTTGATGGGGATTGCATTGAATGTGTAGATTGCTTTTGGCAGGATGGCCATTTT
>JAPYYD010007265.1:0-10418 GCA_028551405.1 Uromys caudimaculatus
TAAAGAAATAGAAGCAGTCATTAAAAGTCTCCCAACCAAAAAAAGCCCAGGACCAGATGGGTTCATTCTAGAATTCGATCAGACCTTCAAAGAAGAACTAATATCAATACTCTTCAATCTATTCCACAAAATAGAAACAGAAGGAACACTACCCAATTCCTTCTATGAGGCCACAATTACACTGATACCAAAACCTCACAAAGACCCAACAAAGAAAGAAAACTTCAGACCAATTTTCCTTATGAATATCAATGCGAAAATACTCAAATAAATTCTCACAAACCGAATCCAAGAACACATCAAAACGATCATTCATCATGATCAAGTAGGCTTCATCCCAGGGATGTAGGGATGGTTCAATACCCAGAAATCCATCAACGTAATCCACTACATAAACAAACTCAAAGAAAAAAAAAAAAAAAACATGGTCATTTCATTAGATGCTGAAAAGGCATTTGACAAAATTCAACATCCCTTCATGATAAAAGTCCTGGAAAGATCCGGAATTCAAGGCCCATACCTAAACATAGTAAAAGGAATATACAGCAAACCAGTAGCCAACATCAAACTAAATGGAGAGAAACTCGAAGCAATCCTACTAAAATCAGGGACTAGACAAGGCTGTCCTCTCTCTCCCTATCTCTTCAATATAGTAATTGAAGTTCTAGTTAGAGCAATTAGACAACAAAAGGAGGTGAAAGGGATACAAAGTGGAAAGGAAGAAAGCAAAATATCACTCTTTGCAGAAGATATGATCATATAGTTAAGTGACTGGAAAAACTCCACCAGAGAACTGCTACAGCTGCTAAACAACTTCAGCAAAGTGGCTGGATATAAAATCAACTCAAACAAATCAGTAGCCTTCTTATACTCGAAGGATAAACAGGCTGAGTAAGAAATTTGGAAATGACACCCTTCACAATAGTCACAAACAATATAAAGTGTCTTGGTGTGACTCTAACCAAGCAAGTAAAAGATCTGTATGACAAGATCTTCAAGTCTCTGAAGAAAGAAATCAAAGAAGACCTCAAAGGTGGAAATCTTCCCATGCTCATGGATTGGGAGGATTAATATACTAAAAAATGGCCATCCTGACAAAAGCGATCTACAGATTCAGTGAATCCCCATCAAAATTCCAACTCAATTCTTCATAGACATAGAAAGAGCAATTCTCAAATTTATTTGGAACAACAAACAACCCAGGATAGCAAAAGCTATTCTCAACAAGAAAAGAACTTCTGGGGAAATCAGCATCCTTGACCTCAAGCTGGACTACAGAGCAGTAGTGATAAAAACTACATGATATTGGTACAGTGACAGGCAGGTAGATCAATGGAATAGAATTGAAGACCCAGAAATGAACCCACACACCTACGGTCACTTGATTTTTAACCTAGGAGCTAAAACCATCCAGTGGAAAAAAGACAGCATTTTCAACAAATGGTGTTGGTTCAACTGGCGTTCTACATGTAGAAGAATGCGAATTGATCCATTCCTATCTCCCTGTACAAAGCTCAGCTCCAAGTGGATCAAGGACCTCCACATAAAACCAGATACACTGAATCTAATAGAAGAGAAAGTGGGGAAAAGTCTTGAAAACATGGGTACAGGGGAAAAGTTCCTTACCAGAACTCCAATGGCTTATGCTCTAAGATCAAGAATCGACAAGTGGGACCTCATGAAATTGCAAAGTTTCTGTAAGGCAAAGGACACTGTCAATAGGACAAAATGACAACCAACAGATTGGGAAAGATCTTAACCAATCCTACATCTGATAGAGGGCTAATATCCAATATATACAAAGAACTCAAGAAGTTAGACTCCAGAAAACCTAATAACCCTATCAAAAAATGAGGAACAGAGCTAAGTCGAGAATTCTCAACCAAGGAAATTCTCAGGGCTGAGGAGCACCTAAAGAAATGTTCAACATCTTTCGTCATCAGTGAAATGCAAATCAAAACAAGTCTGAGATTCCACCTCACACCAGGCAGAATGGCTAAGATCAAAAACTCAGGTGACAGCAGATGCTAGCGAGGATGTGGAAAAAGAGGAACACTACTCCATTGCTGGTGGGATTGCAAGATGGTACAACCACTCTGGAAATCAGTTTAGCGGACCCTCAGAAAAATGGACATAAGACTACCTGAGGATACAGCTATACCACTCCTGGGCATATACCCAGAAAATGCCCCAATATGTAATAAAGTCACATGCTCCACTCTGTTCATAGCAGCCATATTGATAATAGCCAGAAGCTGGAAACAACCAAGATGTCCCTCATCAGAAGAATGGATACAGAAAATGTCGTACATTTACACAATGGAGCACTACTCAACTAGTAAAAACAATGACTTAATGAAATTTGCAGGCAAATGGATGGAACCTGAAAATATCATCCTGAGCGAGGTAACTCAGTCACAAAAGAATGAATATGGTATGTACTCACTGATAAGTGCATATTAGCCCAAAAGTTCAGAATACCCAAGTTTCACTTTACAGTAACTGCTGAACTGAGTGGGACGTCCCAGATGGAGGAGTTGGACAAGGGACTGAAGGAGCTGAGGGAGTTTGCAGCCCCATGGATGGAGCAACAGTGTCAGCTGGCCTGAGCCCCCAGTCCTCCTGGAGGCTGGACCACCAACCAAAGAATACACATCGAGGGACCCATGGTTCGGTCCACATATGTGGCAGAGGAGGTCCTTGCTGGCCATCAGAGGGAGGAGAGGCCCTTTGACCTGAGGGTGTTAGAGGCCCCAGTAAAGAGGAATGTCAAGGTGGGAATACTGGAGTGGGTGGGCAGGTGGGTGGGAAGTGGAATACCCTCATAGAGGCGAGGGAGGGGGAGGGGATAGGGGGTTTCCAAAGAGGAGACCTAGAAAGGGGGAAACATTGGAAATGTAAATAAAGTATCAAAAAATAAAAATAAAAAAGTATATATATATATATATATATATATATATATATATATATAAAATTTTAATTACTCATTGGTTGTCTGAAGAATATTTGGTTCCTTTTTCTAGCTATTATGAATAGAGTAACGATGAACATGCCTAAGGACATATCTCTGAAGTAGCATGTTGAGTCCTTTGGGCACATGCCATGTAGTGGTAAGGCTAGGTCAATTGATAGATATATTTTTACCTTTTAAAAATAATTTTCATATTGTTTTTGATAGGGACTGCACCAAGTCACAATCTACTAACAGTGAATGAGTGTTCTCCGTTCCCGTTCAAAGCTCTCTCTTGCACTGGCTTTGTTTTCATTTTCCCTATTCTGACAAGAATGTAATGAAACCTTTTGTCAGCTAGAAAAGATTCTATCCAGTTTTGAAAGCTTCATCTTCACCTGGTTGATGTTTCTTTTCTTTGTAGAAGCTTGTAAGTTTAAAGTAATCACACTCTGTCATTATTTGCCTCAATTGTTTGGAAAATGTAGTCTAATTGGGAAAGTCCTTTCCTAAAAATACCATGTAGCATACAGGCTGTATTATATTCTAGCCATTTCAGTGTTTCTGGTTTCATATTTATGTCCTCTATCCATCTGGATTTAGTTTTTGCAGAAGGTAACAGATAGGGTCTCCTTTCTTCTGCTAGCCAATTTGCTGAAGATGATTTATTTTATTTCACTTTATTTTTGGTCATAATTTGTTTTTGCATCATTGTTCAATATTAAGTTGTTGAAATTACATGTGTCAATGTTTGGGTCTTCAATTTTGTTCCATGGTCTACATGTATATATTGTACCATGCCATAATATTTGTCTTACTATGGCATTTAATATATCTTAATATTGGAATTGTAATCCTTCCAGCATTGTGCTTTATTATAAATATTACGTTGGCTACCCCAGGACTTTTGTGGGTCCATATGAAATTTAAGATATTTTTTTCAATTTCTGTGAGGAATGAATTGGAAATTTTGATTGGGATTTCATTGAGCCTTTAAATAACTTTTGTTTTGATGGTCATTTTCACAATACTGAATATGCAAATATATGACCATGTGATAGCTTTCTATTTTTCTAGTGTCTATCTCTATTCCTTCAAAGGTTTTACGTTTGCAATGTAAATGTCCTTCACTTCCTTAGTTTGGTTTGTTTCTAGATTTTTTTTTTGAGACTACTGTAAATAGGAGTATATACATGATCTCCTTTGTATGCTTTGTTTTGCTGCGTAGAAAAGCTACTGATTTCTGCAAATTTATTATGTATTCTACCACATTTCTGAATTTACTTGTCATTTCTAGAAATTAGCTGGTAGAATATTTGAGGGCATTTGTTAATATGGATAGAATAATTTCTTCTTTTCCGATTTGTATCCTTTTGATTTCTTTCTCCTGCCTTATTGCTCCAGTGTGGTTTCAATCACAATAGTGAAGAGTGGTGAAAATAATCGGCATGCCCATCTCATTCCTAACTTCAGTGGGATTGATTCAAGCTGTTCTCCATATAGGATGATGTTAGCTGTTGGTTTCTCACCACCCCTCAGAGGCAAACAATCAGAAAGCTGTCACACACCACCTAGCCTGAGCCAATCTCACCGGCAGCCAGTCAGGAGGTACAGAAACTTCCTCACCACCTAGATTGATCCAAGTATAGTTAAGCAGCAAAATTCTTCCAAAATCCCTCGGAGCCTTAACCAATAACAACGGTACCCATACTTCAGGAGATAGAGCCAACCAATCAAAAGAAAGAAAGATAAAAGTCATCTACTCCTACCTAACATGTTTTAAATTAATCCTGCAAAGTCTATACCTCTGTCTTCCATTCCAATGTATAGTGGACCCCTGCGTGCAGGTTCTCTCAGAATAAACGCTCTTTGCTGTTGCATACTATTTGAATCTGGGGTATCATTCTTTGTGAATCTCGGACCCTCACAATACTATGCTGGGTTCCTCTGTTTAGGACTCTGGCTAGATGGATCCAGAAAGAAGAATGTGTGACTTGTGGCTGGGTTGAGAGATTGAATACTATTTTTTGTAGTAGATAGAGTGGATCTTGACTGGAAACTGGTTGCTGTGTGGTCAGGGGTGCAACGACTGGGCTTTATGAGAGACCCTGGCTAGGTCTGGCTGCTTTGGGATAAGGCACCGATGCAGAGGTTAAGGGAGACTCACCAAGCTAGACCCCAGAAAAGAATATAGGAAATCTGACTAGATGGGCAAGTTGGATGGTTTTGATATTGTTGTTGTTGTTGTTTGGTTGGTTGGTTTGGTTTGTTTTTGTTTTTGTTTTTCTCATAATGTACTTGTGAGTAGAGTCAGGAAGGATGGTTTCTAGTAGAAGCTTAAAGTTTGAATGGCTCACATGCAGAAGATACCAATGCCAGGGCACTAGATGTGGGACATGGGCTAGATCTAAATGTTTGGGGTCTGTGTGGACATGTTGAATGCAGCACAAAAGGGACCTACTGATAATAGCAGGTCCTTTTAAATAGTACTTAATGAATGTGGATTTTGAGAGCCAATTCCATAGAGAAAAAAAGATACTTTCTCAGTTTGTTTTTGTTTTTTTTAATTTTAAGTCATTGTCAGAGGAAAGTAAATCAAAGATTACATCATTCATTTTCCACATAGAAGGGAGTTTGCTGAAGCCACAGATGAAGACAGATTTATTAGCGTAACATGAAAATATGTAAACTTATGGTTTTGTTAGTGTTCTTCATTAGCTGTTGAACTACGAAAGGGCACTATAGTCCTGAACTTACAAAGAAAAAGTTAACACAAAATATCTGGTTTGTAAATATTGATAACTCTATATCATTTACTTCAAATTATATTAATTTTGCTTTCTTCGTCATTGAAATATTTGTATCAATATCTTATTTTGAATATGCAAAAATATTATTACTATTAATGCATTTTAAAGACTTTAATTTGTCAGAACCTATTTTAAATAAATGGAACTATTATTAATAATGCTTAGCATTTTGAAGATTTCAGACTGAAGAACTTTGTTATTTGTCTCTCATCATTTATCAATCAATTTATTAAGTATATATTTCAGATAAAATTTGTCGAGTAAGTCTCATGTCTATCAGGCCAGTGTAAGATAAGTTGCAACAATTCCTTTATTATTAACTTACTTGGATTATTTTAGTGCTAAAATTTTGAGAGATTTTTGTGTTCTAAAGTCTATTTCATCAGGAGGTGTCTAGTTTCAAATATTTTTGTTCAGTGTATAGTTTACTATTTATCTATGGATGTACAAATGTCTCAGCAATTTGAAAGGTTTGTTTCTATCATCAAAATCTATGTCATAAGTTGTTCAGACATATTTTGATGACTCTGTTGAATTGACCTATGTGCCTACCATCTCTAAAAATTACATTGATTGCACCAGGGATATAAAAACTTGGTGATAATGAAAACAAATCTATTTCCCCCTTGCATAGAATCATGGTATTATCATGGTTAATAATGACACTTTAGTCATGCAAAAAGTCATAATTATAGTGACATAAATACACAAGATAATTTCTTAGGACAGGTTGTACAGTACTGATCAGGCTGACCTGAAACTCACTGCGCAGGATGTACTGACTTACCTGATGATAATTTACCTGGCTTCCGAAGGCCAGGACTACAGTTGTGATCTACTGTGGCTGGAATAAGATAGGTTGTAAATACCATAAACATTTTTAGGATTCTGTAATAGCTTCTGACAGTGTATCTGTTTTCTGAAAGTAATAGAAAACAATTTAAAGCCCATTTCTATTCTCCTCTTCTTAAGTTTTTGGAATGAACCACAAATTCACTGAATAGCCATAGAAGTGGAATAATGTCTTAGTTAAGGTTTCTATTGCTGTGATGAGACACCAGTACTAAAACCCACTCAGGGAGACAAGAGTTAATTTTTTCTCACAGGTTGAAGACTGTCCTCCCAGGAGTGTCATAGCAGAAGCTCAGTGTCAGAACCGAGAGGCCGGCATATATGCATACGCTAACTGAGCTTTCACATATCAATACTGCATTTTGGTTTGCTTTCCAAGGCTTGCTCTCAGTCTGCTTATTATACATCCCAGGGCCACTTGCCCAGTAGTATTACCAACCACAATGGGCTGAACCCCCCCACATAAATCATCAGTCAAGAAAATGCCCTAAATTCTTGCCTACAGGCCAATATTATGGGGAGCTTTTTCTTAATAGAGGTCCTCTTTTCCCAAATGACTCTAACCTATGTGTAGTTGATTAAAAATATATATATATAAATAAAACCTAACCTGTACAGATAATTTTATGCCTTTGGATATTTATATATGACCCATAGAATATAAACGATGTCAACAAACCTCTAGGATTATAGAATTTGAAGCATATTCCAGACTGTCTAGCTGCATTTAGATATTTACCCCAATGAATCTACCTACCTTAACATAAAGTCATAAATAACTTTAGAATGGTTGCATTAATTGTCTTCTTGAAAATAATTTAGAGAGTTTCAGTCTTTGATTTGTAATTAAACTTGAACTCTGAAAAGCCATTTCTAGCAGATTTAGAATCTCATTTCTTTTTCAGTATAATAAAGATGTGGCAGTGTGCTCTTTGCTCCAATTTTTTGTCACCGTTTCAACCAATACTTGGCAATTTACTAACATCCAAATTTGCTGGGAAGGCTTTTTGTTCGCCTATGAACTTCAAGTGAACCTGTGGCTACCTAAATGCATGAAGCTACAGTTCAATATGTGTACATTGACATATTGATGTTCAGAAGGCAGGGGCACTATGGATCCTTTCGACTTTTATTGTTTAAGTCATATTCACAATGCAAGCTAGTTTTCTTGCAAAAGTAATGTGCTCACGTGGATGTCAGAAAAAGTAAGGAAAACTGAAAGCTAGCATAAATCTTATAATTGTGTGTGAGACTTCTGGCAATGTGAGCTTCCAAATAAAAGGTTTCTGTTCTGTGTTAAAGGCATTGTTTACAGAATGACAAATTACAGATGTGCTCGAAACCAATTTTGTTGGTCCTATGTAAAGTTAGCATTCAGCAATGAAGTAGGTGTCAGTATCACCACGGAGCCTTACACAGTAAACAGGAAATAGGCACTTTTGCTTGCAGTCTTAGATCTTTTATGAGCAGATTACACTTTTACCTTGTCCTAAATATGAAAAGGATTGCCCAGAATCAAACCAGTAAGGGATTCAATAAGCAGGTGATGAATGAATTGCTACTGTAGTGATCTTATTTATCAATTGGAAGAATAAGTAAAATTTAGCTTCTTGCCTATACATTGAGTTCTGTATATGGCATTACTGTAAACTTTAGGTTGATCTATGAGGCCTAAAAGATAACAAATATTGACCCAGATCATTGGAAACAATATATGGCATTAAAACACTTTTTTTTTTTTGATACTTTATTTACATTTCCAATGTTTCCCCTTTTCTAGGTCTCCTCTTTGGAAACCCCCTATCCTCTCCCCCTCCCCGCCTCTATGAGGGAATTTCACCTCCCACCCACCTGCCCACCCTTTCCCATATTCCCACCTTGACAGTCCCCTTTACTGGGGCCTCTAACACCCTCAGGCCCAAGGGCCTCTCCTCTCTCCCTGATGAACAACGAGGCCATCCTCTGCCACATATGTGGTCTGAACCATGGGTCCATTGATGTGTATTCTTTGGTTGGTGGTCCAAACTCCAGGACAACCGGAGGGGGGGCAGGCCCATTGACGCTGTTGCTCCCTCCATAAGGCTGCCACCTCCCTCAGCTCCTTCAGACCTTTCTCCAACTCCTCCATCTGGGACCTCACTCTCAGTCCAGCAGTTACTGTAAAGTGAAACTTGGGCATTCTGAACTTTTGGGCTAATATCCGCTTATCAGTGAGTACATACCCTATTCGTTCTTTTGTGACTGAGTTACCTTACTCAGGATGATATTTTCAAGTTCCATCAATTTGCCTGCAAATTTCATTAAGTCATTGTTTTTAATAGCTGAGTAGTACTCTATTGTGTAAATGTACCACATTTTCTGTATCCATTCCTCTGTTGAGGAACATCTGGGTTGTTTCCAGCTTCTGGCTATTATAAATATGGCTGCTGTGAACATAGTGGAGCATGTGTCTTTATTACATGTTGGAGCATCTTCTGGGTATGTGCCCAGGAGAGGTATAGCTGGGTCCTCAGGTAGAATTATGTCCATTTTTCTGAGGGTCCACCAAACTGATTTCCAGAGTGGTTGTACCAGCTTGCAATCCCACCAACACTTTTAAAATGTCCTGAAAGGCTGTATGTAGCCATGGACTCAGAGGTGACTTTAAGAGATTGTAGAAAAGACCAGTTCTTGACACAGGAAATAGTTTGGTGGTGTATTTGATCATACAAATTTTATTGTTTATCAAATGGCCAGGGTTTGTGGTCAACATTGATTATTGTGTAGTCCTTAGGCTAAATGGCTTGTGATTGGAAAGATCAACATAATGGACAGGTGTTTAAGAGAGCTTCAATGAAGAGAAAAAGATATTCATTCTCTCTCTCTCTCTCTCTCTCTCTCTCTCTCTCTCTCTCTCTCTCTGTATGTGTATGTGTGTGGGGTATGTAGTACGGTGTGGTATGTGGGGTATAGTGTGGTGTGGTGTGTGGGTGTGGCATTGCATGGCATGATATGGCATGGTGTGGAATGTGTGTTGAGTATGTGTGCTGTGGTATGGTGTGGTGTGGTGTGTGCGTGCTGTGGTGTGTGGGATATGGTGTGGTGTGGCATGACATGCATGGTGTGGTTTGGAGTGATGTGGTTCGGTGTATGGTATGTGTACAACATCCTCTGTGCAGGATGATTGTCAGCAAAGAACTGACTCCAGCTGGGTTCATTAGTCAAGGGCAGAGATGCAGGTTCTCGAAGAAAACAAACACATAAATTGTAAGGAGTGGTTAGGATATTCGCCATCACCAGATGGCGCTATTACTCTGAGGAAACTTGTGGATAGCGCGGGGTGGCTCGCCCGAAGCGCCTGCGCATTAAGGGTGTACGTGACTAATCACCGCCCACTCCCGGGGCGCGCCAATCAGTGGAGGACACGCTGCCTCAGGGCTATATAAGCAGCGCCATTCTGGGGCCCCGGGTTCTCTCGCTATCAACGGCAACAATAAAGCGCTGCCTCAGGGCTATATAAACAGCGCCATTCTGGGGCCCCGGGTTCTCTCGCTATCAACGGCAACAATAAAGCTGAACTGCAGACGGAGCCTATGTGTCGCGTGTCTTCTTGCTGGCGAGAGGAGCGCGGGACAACTGGTGCCGAAAACCCGGGACGCCGGGAGCCTTTTCACACCGAGGAGAACCCCCCGCCCACCGGACGGGGAGGCTTCGCAAATCTGCAGTGGTAGGTGAGCTCTCTCAAATATGCTGGACTCTGAATTTCTGATGGGGTCGTTTGCGGGTGATGCACTGCTGGGACTTCTCTTAGCAGTTGTGATTGCTGC
>JAPYYD010007266.1:0-10418 GCA_028551405.1 Uromys caudimaculatus
GAGGCATGGGATTATTTCAATCTTCTTGTATCTGTTGAGGTTTGTTTTGTGATCGATTATATGGTCAATTTTGGAGAAGGTATCATGAGGTGCTAAGAAGAAGGTATATCCTTTTAATTTAGGATGCAATGTTCTATAAGTATCTGTTAAATCCATTTGGTTCATAACATCTGTCAGTTTCATGTGTCTCTGTTTAGTTTTTGATTCCAAGATCTGTCCATTGATGATAATGGGGTGTTGAAGTCGCCTACTATTATTGTGTGAGTCGCAATGTGTACTTTGAGCTTTAGTAAAGTTTCTTTTATGAATGTGGATGCCCTTGCCTTCGGGGCATAGATGTTCAGAATTGAGAGTTCTTCTTCGTAGATTTTGCCTTTATGAGTATGAAGTGTCCTTCCTTATCTTTTTTGATGACTTTTGGATGAAAATTGATTTTATCCAATAATAGAATGGCTACTCCAGCCTGTTTCTTGGGACCATTTGCCTGGAAAATTGTTTTCTAGCCCTTTACTCTTTGGTAGTCTTTGTCTTTATCACGGAGGTGTGTTTCCTGAATGCGGCAAAATGCTGGGTCCTCTTTATGGATCCAGTCTGTCAGTCTATGTCTTTTTATTGGGGAATTGAGTCCATTGATGTTGAGAGATATTAAGGAATAGTGATTGTTGTATCCTGTTATTTTTGGTGTAATTTTTAAGTTTGTGTGGCTATCTTCTTTTCAGTTTGTTGAAAGATTACTTTCTTGTGTTTTCTAGTGTGTGGTTTCCCTCCTTGAGTTGACGTTTACCATTTATTATCCTTTGTAAGGCAGTGTTTGTGGAAACATATTGTATACATTTTGTTTTGTCATAGAATAATTTGGTTTCACCATCTATGTTAATTGAGAGTTTTGCTGGGTATAGCAGCCTGAGCTGGCAGTTGTGTTCTCTTAGGTTCTGTATGAGTCCTGCCCAGGATCTTCTAGCTTTCATAGTCTCTGGTGAGAAGTCTGGAATAATTCTGATACGTTTGCCTTTATATGCTATTTGACCTTTTTCCCTTACTGCTTTTAATATTCTTTCCTTGTTTTGTGTATTTGGTGTTTTCAGTATAATGTGACAGGACAAATTTCTTTTCTGGTCCAATCTATTTGGAGTTCTGTAAGCTTCTTGTACATTTATGTTCATCTCTTTCTTTAAGTTAGGGAAGCTTTCTTCTATGATTTTGTTGAAGATATTTACTGGTCTTTTAAGTTGAGAATCTTCACTCTCTTCTATACCTATTATTTTTAGTTTCTGTATTCTCATTGTGTCCTGGATTTCATGGATATTTTGGGTTAGGAGTTTTTTGCATTTTGTGTGTTCTTTTACTGTTGTGTTGATGTTGTGTATGGTGTCTTCTGCTCCTGAGATTCTTTCTTCTATCTCTTGTATTCTTTTGTTTATGCTTGTATCTATGACTCCTGATCTCTTTCCTAGGTTTTCGAACTTCAGGGTTGTCTCTTTTTGTGATTTCTTTATTGTTTCTATTTCTATTTTTATGTCTGGATAGTTGTTTTCATTTCCTTTGTCTGTTTTATTGTGTTTTCTTGTAACTCTTTAATGGATTTCTGTGTTTCCTCTTTAAGGGCTTCTAGTTCTTTACCTCTGTTCTCTTGTGTTTCTTTAAGGCTGTTAATTTCTTTCTTAAAGTCTTCTATCATCATCATGAGAACTGATTTTAAATCTGAGTCTTGCTTTTCTGGTGTGTTGGGGAATACAGGGCTTGCTATGGTGGGAGAGCTGGGTTCTGATGTTGCCAAATAGCCTTGGTTTCTGTTCCTTAGGTACTTGCCCTTGCCTTTTGCCATCTTGTTAACTCTGATGTTAGCTGATCTTGCTCTGTCTGGCTATGGCTTGTCCCTCCTGCAGGCCTCTGTATCAATACTCTTTGAAGACCAGATCTCTCTGAGAGGTGTTTGGGTTGGAGTGCTGTGACACAGGGTCAGCTGTGGGGTGCAGACAGAATCCAGAAGGATCTTGTCCCTAGCTGTCCGTTGGTTCCTATGTCTTGATGGCTCTGCAAGGGTCCCTTTTGATCCAGTGAGTTTGAACAGAAGTGGTAGTTTTGCCTATGCTCGAAGGTGTTTCAGCACTCCTGGGATACCAGCTCTCTCCTTGAGCCCTGTGGCCCAGGCTGAGGTCTCCAGGTCCCGGTGAGCAGTGGTGCTTGTCTTATCCCAACGCACGGCTTTTCCACCCTCCTGGGAGGGTGACTTTCTCGTAGCACTGCTTGTCTATATAACCCTGCTTGCCCAGACACAGGTCTCCTGCCACAGATAGAAACGGGAAGGTTCCTGTCCATTAGTTTTCCTCCTCGGTCTCTGTGTCCTGAGGGCCTGGGAGAGTAATTTTCTCCAGGTGTTGCTTGGCTGTGGGACCCTGGTGACCTTGGCAGAGGTCTCCTGCCAGAGATGGGAACCAGAGGGTTTCTATGCCCACCTACCTCAGTTCCTGTGTCCTGCAGGTTCGGGGCGGTTCCTGGTGAGCAGTGGTGCTCGCCTTGGCCCCACTCTTGGCTTTTCCAGGCTCCTGGGTGGGTAGCTTTCTCCAGGCGCTAATTGGCTATGGAGCCCTGTGGCCCAAGCCCTAGGTCCCTAGCCACAGATGGAGACCGGAAGTCTCCATTACTTTCTTAAATAACCATCTCTTATACTCATTAATTCTATGTACTGTTTTCCTTGTTTCTGTTTAATTAATTTCTTCTCTGATTTTAATAAATTTTTATTGTTTATTAGATTTAGATTTAGTTTGCTCTTATTTTCCAAATTCTTGAATTACATTATTAAGTCATTTATTTGTGCTCTTCTGGTTTTATATATTTATTTATTTACATCTCAAATGCTGCCCCCTTCTGGTCCCTCCCTATGCTTCCTCCCCTTCTCTGTGAGAGTGGGGCCTCCCCTGGGTATTACCCCCCACCAAGGCACATCAAGTTTTTATAGGATTAGGCACATGTATCTTCTTCTATTACAAGGCAGCCATGAAGATTGAGCTGCACATTTGCTACATATGTGCTGGGTGCCTCAGTACAGCCCACATGTGCTCTTTGGTTAGTGTGGTTCAGTCTTTGAGACCTTCCAGTGGTTCAGGTTAGTTGACTCTGTTGTTCTTTCTGTGAAGTTCCTATCCCCTTCAGGGCCTACAATCCTTCCTCTAAGTTTTCCATAAAAGTCCCTAACCCTCGCCCAGTGTTTGGCTGTGGGTCTCTGCATTGGTTTCAGTCAGGTGCTAGGTAGAGCCTCTTAGAGGACAGTTATGCTAGGCTCCTGTCTGCATCATAACAGAGTATTATTAATAGTGTCAGGGATTGGTGCTTGCTCATAGGATGGGTCTCAAGTTGGGTCCAGTTATTGGTTGATCATTCTTTCAGGCTCTGATCCATCTTTTTCCTTCTATTCCTTTTAGGAAGGACAAGTTTGGGGTCAGAGTTTTGCAGGTAGGTTGGTATCTTTATCCCTCCACTGGGGGTCCTGCCTGGCTATATAAGGTGACCTCTTCAGGTTCCATGTCCCCACTGTTAAACATCTTGGTTCAGTTCACCCACGTTGACTCTAGTAGGCTCCCCCATTTCAGGTCTCTGGGACTTCCTAGAGATTTCCTCCAACCCCCAGACCCTGCAGCCGAAAATTTTTATTCATTTCTCCTGGCCTTCTGGTCCTTTCTTCTGTCTCTCCCCATACCTTACCCCATTCTCCTTTCCCCTCCACTCCCATCTAGTTCCCTCCTTCCCTCTGCCTCTGATGAATATTTTATTTCTGCTTCTAAGTGAGATTCAAGCATCCTTGCTTGTGCCTTCTTGTTTATCTTCTTTCTGTCTGAGGGTGTGTGGATTATGGGTATCCTGTAGTTTATGGTTAATATTCACTTATTAGTGAGTACATATCATGCATGTCTTTTGGATGTAGGTTACCTGACTTAGAATGATATTTGCTAGTTCCATACTTTTGCCTGAAAAATTCATGATATCCTTATTTTAATGGCTGAATAGTATTCTATTGCGTAAATGAACCACATTTTCTGCATCCATTCTTTAATTGAGGGATATCTGGGTTGTTTCCAGTTTCTGGCTATTACAAATAAAGCTGTTATGAACATAGTAGAGCAAGTGTCAGTGTGGTATGGTGGAACACCTTTTGGGTATATTTTATCAGGTAGAAATAGTTCCAATTTTCTGAGAAACTACAAGATTGATTTCCAGCATGGTTATACAAGTTTTCAATCCCATCAGCAATGGAGGAACGACCCTCTTTCTCCACACCTTCACCAGCATGTCCTGTCACTTGAGTTTTTGATCTTAGTCATTCTGATGGTTGTAAAGTAGAATCTCAGGGTGATTTTGATTTGCATTTCCCTGATGAGTGCTGAACATTTCTTTAAGATTTTTTTTCAGAGGTTCAAGATTCCCTGTTAAGAATTCTCTCTTTATCTCTGTACCCCATTTTTAATTGGATTATTTGGTTTGTTGAAGTCTAACTTCTTGAGTTCTTTATACATTTAGATATTAGCCTCCTATCACATGTAGGGGTAGTAAAGATCTTTTCCAAATATCTAGTTTGCCTTTTTGTCCCATTGGCAGTGTCCTTTACTTTACAGAAGCTTTTCATGTTCAAGAGGTCCCATTTATCAATTGCGGATCTTAGAGCCTGGGCCATTGAACAGGAAATTGTATTCTACAGCAATGAGTTTAAGGTTATTTCCCACTTTCTCTTCTATTAGATTTAGTGTATCTAGTTTTATATTGAGGTCCTTGACCCACTTGGACTGGAGTTTTGTGCAGGGTGAGAAATATGGATCGATTTTCATTTTTCTACATGTAGGTACCCTGTTGACAAGCACAATTTTTTGAAGATGCTTTGTGTTTTTCATTGTATGGTTTTGGATTATTTATCAAAAATCAAGTATCTATAGGTCTGTGGGTTTATTTTCAGGTCTTTGATTCAATTCATTGATCAAGGTATCTGTTTCTGTGCCAATACCATGTAGTTTTTATCAGTATTGCTCTGTAGTACAGCTCTAGGTCAGGGATGGTGATGCTTCCCAGAGTGCTTTTATTGTTCAGGATTCTTTTGGCTATTTTTTTTTGTTTGTTTTGTTTTCCATATGAAGTTGAAATTGCTCTTTCAAGGTCTATTAAAAATTATGTTCCAATTTTGCTGGGAATTGTATTGAATCTGTAGATTGCTTTTGGTAAGATGGCCATTTTCACTATGTTAATCCTACAATCCATAAGCCTGGGAGATCTTTCCATCTTCTTCAGTTCAGTGACTTGAAGTTCTTGTTATACAAATCTTTTACTTGTTTGGTTAGAGTTACATCAAAATATTTTATATTATTTGTGACTACTGTAAAGGTTGTTTTTTCTCTAATTTCTTACTCAGCCTATTTATCATGTTTAGAAAGGAGGGCTAATGATTTTTCTGAGTTAATTTTTTATCTATTCACTTTCCTGAAGGTGTTTATCATTTGTAGGAGTTTTCTGGTAGAATTTTGAGATCTCTTATGTATACTATCATACCATTTTCAAATAGTGATATCTTGACTTCTTCCTTCACAATTTGTATCCCCGTGATCTCCCTCTGTTGGCTTATTGCTCTATCTAGAACTTCAAGAACTATATTATATAGATAGGGAAAGAGTGGGAAGCTTGTCTTGTCCATAATTTTAATGGGATTGCTTCAAAATTTCCTTCCATTTAATTTGATGTTAGCTATTAGCTTGATGTATATTCCTTTGATTATGTTTAGGTATGTGCCTTGAATCCCTGATATCTCCAAGATTTTTACCATGATAGAGTGTTAGATTTTTTCCAAAGGCTTTTTCAGCCTCTAATGTGATTCACATTATTAGATCATTGATATTTCACATTAGACCATGTGGTTTTTTCTTTCAATTTATTTGGTGGATAACACTGATGGATTTTCATGTATTGAACCATCCCTGCATCCCTGGGATGGTTTATCATCATCTTGATCATGATTAACTTGATCATGGTGAATGATGTTTTTGCTGTATTCTTGGACTTGGCTTGCCAGAATTTTATTGAATGTCTTTGTATGGACATTCATAAGCAAAAGTGTTCTGATATTCTCTTTCTTTGTTGAGTCTTTGTGTGATTTATGTATTAGGGTGACTGTAGCCTCATTGAATAAATTGGGTAGTCCTGTTTATATTTATATTTTGTAGAATAGTTTAAGGAATATTGGTATTAGTTCTTCCTTGAATGTCTGGTAGAGTTTTGTACTAAAACTATCTGGCCCTGGGCTACTTTCAGTTGGGAGACTTTTAGTGATTGGTTTTATTTCATAGTGGCTTTAGAGCTGTTTAAATAGTTTACCTGATCTTGATTTAACTTTTTGGTAAGTGGTATCTGTCTAGAAAATAGCCCATCCCTTAGGATTTTCCAACTTTGTGGAGTACATCCTTTTGGTGTAAGATCTAATGATTCTTTGAATTTCCTCAGTGTCATTTGTTTTTATTTTTGTTTTTTTTGTTTTTTGGGGTTTTTTTTTTTTTTTGAGACAGGGTTTCTCTGTGTAGCCCTGACTGTCCTGGAACTCACTCTGTAGACCAGGCTGGCTTCAAACTCAGAAATCTGCCTGCCTCTGCCTCCCAAGTGCTGGGATTAAAGGCGTGCGCCACCACTGCCCGGCTCCTCAGTGTCATTTGTTATCTCTTCCTTTTCATATTGATTTTATTTGAATTCTGTCTTTGTCTCTTGGTTAGTTTGTCTATCTTGTTGATTTTCTCAAAGAACCAGAGCTTGGTTTCATTCATTCTTTGTATTGTTTTCGTTGTTTCCAACTGATTGATTTGAGTCTCAATTTTAATTATTTCCTGCCATCTACTCTACTTGGGTCTGTTGGCTTCTTTTTGTTTTAGAGCTTTTGGGTGAGCTGTTAAGTTGCTAGTATGGTAATCACTGGATGTCCTGGGTTAGCACGTGGAGTTGTGGGTGAAGAGCAGGATTCTGAGCTGCAATTGCAGGTAGTGGTATGAACAGGAAGGAAGTTGGAGCTCTGATATGGTGGGGCAGAGCTCACAACTGTTGGGCTTGCTGGGGTCCCAGCAGGCATGGGGATTGGGAAATGGGTGTCTCACCTGGTGTCTTAAGTTGGAGTAAGTCTCCCAGGAGGCAGGTGGAGCGTGGGTTCTCTTCCGGTATTTTTTTTGTTTTGTTTTGTTTTTCGAGACAGGATTTCTCTGTGTAGCCCTGGCTGTCCTGGAACTCACTCTGTAGACCGGGCTGGCCTCGAACTCAGAAATCCACCTGTCTCTGCTTCCCAAGTGTTGGGATTAAAGGCATGCGCCACCACTGCCCGGCTCTCTTCTGGTTTTTAATGTCAGTGCTTAGAGCTATAATTGCCTCTGAGAACTGTTCTTAATGTTCTTCCAAGGATTTCTTGTGCTATTTTCATTTAGTTTCAAGGGATTTTTAAAATTTATTACTTGGTTTCCTTTTTAATCCATTCATCATTTAATAATGCATTAATTTCCATGAGTTTATATAATTACTAGAAAGTCATTTGCTATTGATTTTTTGGGGGGTCAAATATTCTATAACTATAAGGTTCATTTGATAAATAATATCACTTAATTCTGATGTTCCTATGTTTAGTTTCTGTCCAGAAGACCTGTCTATTAAGGAAAGTAGGGTACTAAAATGATCTACTATTACTGAGTTGGGGTTAACCTTTTTCTTTAAGTTTCGTAGTACATACATATTTTATGAACTTGACTACAGCAGAATTTGGTTCATATTTGTTTAGAAGTATAATGTATTCTGGGTTACCTGTTTCTTGGATTATAATGACATGTCTCATATCTGATCAGATTACTTTTAAGTTTGAAGTCTGTTTTGTCAGATATCAGTGTAACACTTGCTTTCTACTCCCATTTGCTTTGAATTCCTTTTCCATCCTTTTCACTATAAGGTGGTGCCTAATTTTTAAAGCTGAGTTTCATGTAGATGACACAAATGTATACTTTGTTTCTTAATTGTTCCCCTAACTTGGTTCTTTTGATTGGAGACTTGAAGGCATTGATATTTCAAGTTTTAATTGAAATTTAAGTTGATTAAATTATTTTCTATTTGTGTTCTTAGTTATATTTTGTGTTACAGTAGTTAAAGGTTTATTTGTTTTTCTTTTGTAGTCTCTTAGTCATGCTTATTTATTTCTCCAGTATTGTTTCTAGTATTCTGCATAGTGTTAATCAGTACCCTAAATAGACCCATAACAAACAAGTTGATTAAAACAGTAATAAAAAAATCTTCCAATGGGATGAAAACCTAGGCGTAGATGGGTTCTACCAGACTTTCAAAGAAGTTCTACAACCAATAGTTTTTATTAATTTTTTCATAAAATATATTTTGATCGTGTTTTCCCCTACCAAAAATTCTCCCATAATTTCATTATCTCTCTGCCTACCAAACTTTATGTTCTCTCTTGTTCACCCCTTCCCACAAAACTGAAAATCAAAAACAACAAAAGATCAATGAGACAAAAAAATATAATACTACCATTGAGTCCATTTTGTGTTGTCCAAATACTTCTAGGCATGGGACCTGTCCTGGAGTGTGATGATATAGCTACTGACACTGCAATGGAGAAAACTGATTTTCCTGTTGTCAGTGGGTATTGATTACAGAAAACTTCATAATTAGGAGTAGGACCACTTCTCCCACTCAGTCCTGGGACCAAGTCTGGCTTAACCTTGTGCAGATCTTGTGCATGATGCCACAGTCTCTGTAACTTCACATGTACATCAGTCCTATTGTGTCTGGAAGACATTGCTTCCTTTGAGTTATTCATTTCCTCTGTATCTCATAATGTATCTTCATCTGTTTCCTCAACCAGTTTCATGAAGACATCTCATTTAGAACTGAGTGCTCTAAAGTCTCCCACTCTGCATATTGGCTAGTTGTGTAATCTTCTCTGAGGAAATGTCTCTGATGAAAGTTGAGTGAGCTAATGATCTGTGCCCCAGCTCAACGTGCATATTGACTCTTGGTGGATCAGTGGATGATACAAAAAAATTGGAAGAAGTGCGGAAAAACGCAATAGATATACATCAAGAAGTTGAGTCCCCATTGAAAGGGAGTAGAGTGAAAGAAGTGGCTTCTGCAAGCAGGCTGCAGAAAGACTGAGTTAATCTTAAGAGACTGGAAGAGCTATGGAAACCCTGAGTTTGTAACAAGAGGCAGAGTCAACCCAATACTTATTAAGTTATTAAAAACTTAACTAACAGACTACAAATGAAACAATGGATGACTTCCAAACTCTGTAAAAGTAGTTTACTCTAATATCCAAGCCAGATAAAGACAACAGAAAAAGGAGAAAAAACACAGGGTTGCCAAAGAACAAAACAAAACAACTTATTAAAATCCTCATAAACTGAATACATGTATATATAAAAGAGGTTAATACATCATGATTAAGTTAATTTTGTCAAGGAGATACGGGAATGGTTCAATATGTACAAGTTAATAAATCATATTAATGGCCTTGAAGATTAAAACACATCTCTTGATAAAGCAGAAAATACTTTTTAAAAATCCAGCATGATTTCATGGTAAATGTACTAGATAGCAGGATTGGAAGGAATGAATATGCTTCAGTGTAATAACAGCTGTATATGGGAAACATACAGTCAGCATTATCTTAAATAAAGAAAACTTGAAGTAATCCCATTAAAATCGGGAATGAAATAGTACTGTTTACTGTCCTCACTCATCTTCAATATTGTGCTCAAAGAACTAGTAAGACAAGAGAAAGAAATAGAAGGGATACAAATAGAGAAAGGAAAATGCAAATGATCCTTATTTATAGATGATACTGTATACAAGAAATTCCAAAAATTCCACTAGAAAACTTCTAGAAATGGTAAACAATTTCAGCAAAATGACAGAATAGAAAAACTACTTAAAATCAGTAATCTTTTAAAACACTAACAACAAGCACACCGAGAAAGATCATGGACACATTTTCATTAACAAAAGCCTCTAAGACAATAAAAATATTTTATTATAAACATAACTAACTTGTGGATGTGAATGAAAAATAAAAGAAACAGTCTAAAGAGGAAGCCATTGAAGAGAGTCCTTAACAATTGTGAGGTCCTCAAGTATAGCTCTTCATAGTTGGTGGCTTCTGGCAGTAGGCGAGAAAGGGCTCAATCATCTTTAAGGAGCTAGCCACTGGGATCTTGACCATGCCCCAGTGTGTATATAAGCAACACAAATTAGATTTGATGTATTTTTTATCTTTCTGCAGGGAAGGACACAAGGGTGGGAGCAGAGACTAGGGAAGAATGGGATGTGAATATGATCAGGGTGCATTGTGTGAAATTCCTAAATGATCAATTAAAATATTATGTTGGGAATTAAAAGAGCATAATATAACT
>JAPYYD010007267.1:0-10412 GCA_028551405.1 Uromys caudimaculatus
TGGCATGGACCGGATCCAGTGTTAGTGTGGGCGAGAGGGTCTGTTTGTGTCTTTCCACAGAATCGGCAAGATCCAATCTGGGTGCCTGAACGCCTGATCAGACGGTGTGATCATGAAGCATCACCTGCTACTTTTAAGCCTGGGAATGATGGTAATGTTAGCGACGGCGGAGCAGCGATGGGGAATCCTATCGGCATTCCCGAAGCCAATGCCAGTAAAGCATGATGCAAATTTGTTTCCTAGATTTTTTATTACTAATAAGTATTTGGATTTGCCTTATTTACTTAATGATAGGGATATTAGTCCTGTTAATGATGTAAGAGATTTAGTATTAGATGGTAGCTTATGTTTTTATAAGGTAAGTAATATTAGTTTGGATAGTCAGTGTGTTAATCTATATAATCAGACAGCTGGATAGTGGGAAAGGAAGGTGCGGTTTAAAAATGAGACCCATGCCCGCAACATTACTTGGATTAGGGGGTGGTGGCCGGCATTTAGTAGGAAGAGAGGCCCGCCCCCAGGTAATATTACAGTACCTCCTCAGCCCAAATGGGCCCCTTTTTGTAATGGAGTTAATGATAATACTCTTCCACCTTGGACAGGATGTCAGGCCAGAAAGGCGGGATGGGTTGGTTCTATATTTACCTTTTCCCCATATATTGGTACAAATTATAGTAATACATGGGCTGGGTATAATTGGACATATCAAAATCCTACACAGGCAGTAAATCAAAATCCCTTTAATTTGTGGATGTTGTGTGGGATTAATGGCAGCTGCACAGATATTTCCGCCTTCGCCATGATTGGAGGGGGTGGATATGGAAATGCAACCTTTAAATGGAATTACGGAAGTGTTTGAGGCTTCGGTCCAGCAGGTTGCTGAGGGAAAGAATTTGAGCTTACAAGCTACCCCAGTCTGTGTTTATCCTCCCTTTGTTATGATTGTTAGTAATGGTAGTATAGTTAATAATAGTTTGAAGTGTAGTAATTCTAGTTGTTTTTATACTATGTGTTGGGATGGGGAGAGGTTTCCCCTGATGATTGTTACCCGCATACCGCGCTGGGTTCCTGTGCCAGTGGAAGCCCCTAGTGCCCTTGTACAGTATTTACCTCGTCGCTGCAGAGATTTTGGAGTCATTGCTGCCATTGTGGCTGCAGTTACTATTTCTGCAACTGCTGCGGCGGTATCTGGGGTGGCTTTAGGATTGATGGTTATTGACCAATGTATTGATTTAGTTCAAGAACAACTGGACACACTTTGGCAGATTGCTCAGTTAGGTTGACAGTGGAAAATGACTGGGTTGTGTATGACCTCTGTGCCCTATGAGAATATGACACGCGCTGCTAATTTGTCTAGACAATTATCCGCTTATTTAACAGGAAACTGGTCGGGAGAATTCGACATCCTGATGAATGAGCGGTGTGTGGCCGTTGTGAACGTGAATTCCACCCGAGTTGATCTCGTCATTGGAGATGGGCTACACACTGATCCAGAGCCTGGTGTCTACTATCAAGGAGTGGGCTGGCATGGGAGCTTTGGGGCTATTGTTATTGATTGTTAGTGAGTTTGGCCTGTGGATGATATGCAAGTTACGTAGGCAACAAAGGTGAAGCACCCATTTAACGGTACAATCTATGGCCGCTGTAGAAGCTGGACAGTTACCCCAAGCTTGGCTCTCAGTCCTTGTGGAACAAAATTAGCCGGAGCAGATGTGGAAAGATTATGACTCAAAGACGGGCAACTTTCATTCCTCGTTGATCAACCTAAGACAGGCTTCATGGGCAAGGGCTCCCAGGTTTGCCAATGACGGGTAAGACAATGAGGTGAATGGTCGACCTAAGACAGAGTGTAATCTCATTTGCTCTATTTAAACAAAAACGGGGAACTGTGGTGAGCGGTAACAGCCGCGCCTTAAAGATGGCGTCTGTTTCCTGTGTTCCTGCTGTAAACAACTATTATGGGTTGCTGGTTGCCTCTTGGCACCCTATGCCTGCCTGCCACGTAGCATTATGCGATTGGTGATGAGTGAAGCTTATAAGCTAGGGACCAGTAATACGGGGGCAGAAGAATCCTGAACAACTTCTGAATAAACTGCTTTGCAAAGATCTCTGAGTGTTGCGTCATCCTTGCTGGTCGAGGGTCGCAACATAACTCTAACCCTAACCTCAAACCTAACCCTAACCCTAACCCTAATCTTAACCCTAATCCTAACCCTAACCCTAACCCTAACCCAACCCTAACCCAAAACTTAAACCTAACCCTAACCTTAACCCTAACCCTAACCCTAACCCAACCGTAACCTTAAACCTAACCCTAACCCTAACCCTAACCCAACCCTAACCCTAAACTTAAACCTAACCCTAACCTTAACCCTAACCCTAACCCTAACCCAACCCTAACCTTAAACCTAACCCTAACCCTAACGTAACCCTAAATCTAACACTAACCCTAACCCTAACCCTTTTAGAAGTTAACATCAGCATTCAGTATAGTTAGAGAGTTAGAATATCTGGAGACCATCAGTCTTTAAAGCCACAGCAGAATCCTGTTCTGTGTCTTTCAACACTCCAGGATGGGAGGCTCCCAGTTGGCCCTCATCTCCTTATGACCAGATCAGACCTCTGTGCCCATTTGTGTGGAGTGCCCCATTGACAGGCTCACATAGTGGGGCAGCTTTTCTTATCCTCAGCTGATCCCTGTGTCCTTCTCTGAGTCTCTGATTTAAATAAAATGCATACAGAGGCTCAATTTTTGTCACAAAACACTGTGTAATTGGAGGTATACATACATGTAAAAGAGAAAATTATGCAGCTTTGGGGTCCAGACTATGAAAGGATCTTTCTGTAGTACTTGTGTAGCCTGTAGGAATTCCTGAATTCAATTCCCTGCACTGCATAAAACCCCATGTGTCAGCATAATCCTTTAAACCTAGTACTTAGGGAAGTGAAACAGCAGGATCAGAAATTCGAGACTAACCTGAGTGAAACCCTGAGTCTGAAGTCGATCAGGGATGCTTGAGAAAACTATTAGAAGTAGGGAGGCATGGTGGTATCCATCTTTATCCAACTCTGGGGAGGTAGAGGAAGGTAGATCGTTGTGAGTTCAAGGTCAACCTGATATACATAGAGAGTTCCAGACCAGCCAAGAATCCAGAGTGAGACTTTGTCTCTAAATAAAAACACAAACAAATAAATAAATAAATACATAAGCCTGGTTATATCACATAGCTTCAACCGTAGTTCTGAATCACTTGAGGGAGGTTGTGCTAGGACTTCCTTTGTAGACCAGACTGGCCTTGAATTTACAGACAGCCCCTCTCCTCCGATTCCGTACTTATTTATAGATGTGTATCACAATGCCTAGCTTAATCTCTCCAGGGTCTGATTTCCTCTCTTAGCTTTTTAACCCAGGGGACACTGAACACCCAAGATAAGTGTCTCCAATCTCACAAGGGGTACCTGGAAAGTCAATCCAATCTCAGTCCTGAGAAACCTTGATTTAGCCAATGTCAACCTCATGTTGGAATTACTAGTGCAGAACAAGAAACAACTGGAAGCAGAATCACATGCAGCTCAGCTACAGATCCTTATGGATATCCCCAAGGTTTCAAGGAGAAATAAGAGAGAGCAATTGGAACAGATCCAGAAAGAACTGAGTGTTTTGGAAGAGGATGTTAAAAGAGTGGAAGAAATGAGTGACTTGTACTTTCCTGTCAGTGAAGATAGCACAGTGCCTCAATTTGAAGCTCCTTCTCCATCACACAGTAGCATTATTGATTCTACAGAATACAGCCAACCTCCAGGTTTCAGTGGGAGTTCTCAGACAAAGAAACAGCCTTGGTATAACAGCACATTAGCATCAAGACAAAAACGACTCACTGCTCATTTTGAAGACTTAGAGCAGTGTTATTTATCTACAAGGATGTCTCATATCTCAGATGACAATAGAACCGCAAGCCAGTTAGATGAATTTCAAGAATGGCTGTCCAAGTTTACACGATACAACTCAGTAAGACCTTTGGCCACATTGTCTTATGCTAGTGATCTCTATAATGGTTCCAGTATGGTTTCTAGTATTGAATTTGACTAGTATTGTAACTATTTTACAATTGCTGGAGTTACAAAGAAGATTAAAGTCTGTGAATATGGCACAGTCATCCAGGAAGCAGTGGATATTCATTACCCTGAGAATGAAATGACCTGCAATTCCAAAATCAGCTGTATCAGTTGAAGTAGTTACCATAAGAACGTGCTAGCCAGCAGTGATTACGAAGGCACTGTTATACTATGGGATGGATTCACAGGACAGAGGTCAAAGGTCTATCAGGAGCAAGAAAAGAGGTTTTGGAGTGTTGATTTTAATTTGATGGATCCTAAACTTCTGGCTTCAGGTTCTGATGATGCAAAAGTGAAGCTGTGGTCCACCAATTTAGACAATTCTGTGGCAAGTATTGAGGCAAAGGCCAATGTGTGCTGTGTGAATTTCAGCCCCTCCTGAAGGTACCATCTGGCTTTTGGCTGTGCAGATCACTGTGTCCACTACTACGATCTTCATAACACTAAACAGCCAATAATGGTATTCAAGGGACACCAAAAAGCAGTGTCTTATGCCACGTTTGTGAGTGGTGAAGAAATTGTCTCTGCCTCAACAGTCAGCCAACTAAAGCTGTGGAATGTGGGGAAACGATACTGTCTATGCTCCTTCAAGTGTCATATTAATGATAAAAACTTCGTAAGCCTTGCTTCCAACGAAGATTATATAGCTTGTGGAAGTGAGAACAACTCCCTCTACCTGTACTATAAAGGACTTTCTAAGATTTTGCTACCTTTTAAGTTTGATACAGTTAAGAGTGTATTAGACAAAGACCAGAAAGAAGATGACACAAATGAATTTGTCTGTACTGTGTGTTGTCGGGTACTATGAGATGGGGAGTCAAATGTGCTGATTGCTGCTAACAGCCAGGGTACAATTAAGGTGCTAGAATTAGTATAAAGAATTTCCTGGAGTCAAATTGTGTTTGATCCTCCCAAAAGCCATCTGCAGCTGATGATGAGAAGAGGAAGAAATGGGAGAGATGTCTCTCCCAACGTCATTTGGATTTGTTCTGAGTACCTTTTCTCTCCTTTATGCCTTTGGGGCATTGGGAATATCCAGAGAATTCTCTGCCATCAGTGTAACTATGAACTTTGCTATTGGCAGTGTGGCTATCTAATTTTTGTGATAGGGAAACAAATTCTTTTAAATAAAAGTAAATAACAAAAAAAAACCAATAAGTTTCTTGAGTCACAGCTGAGCTGGGAACATATTTATCAGGTAGTGTGAAAATCTTTTAAAGAAGTAGCACTTGTGAGCTGTATAGAACGATCTGGCTGGACCTGGAGAGAGGCTCAGTGAATAAGAGCACTGACTGCTCCTACAGAGGATCTGGGTTCAGTCCCCAGCACCTATGAGCCTCTGTATGCATTTTATGATTCCAGCAGGAGATCTGACTCCTCTTCTGGCCTCCTTGATCACCAGACATGCATGTGGCGCACATACAAACATCCAGACGAAACGCTCACACATAAAAATGAAAATAAATCTTATTTTAAAAAAAAAAACTGTGCTATAGTCTTAATATTATCTATCCTACCACCCCTGCCTCTTTAATTAATAAACTTATTATTTTACAGGAAATAAAATTATTAAGGAAATTCTGACAGATTATACCATGGATGAAACTTACTGAGTTTACATAGAGTGAAATAAGCCCATCACTGTAGGAGAGATGTTGCTAGATTCCAGTTATACACAGTTTCTAGACTAGTTCATTGATATATACAGAAAGAATGATGGTTGTCAGTAGCAAGAAGATACACACATTAGGAGATAAACCTAATGGGGACAGAGTTTACCCAGAAGAAGTGAGATAAGTTGGACAAGAATTCTTGTACTGGCAACACGGTTCAAGCAGGTTTGATGCCCAGGACTGACAAAGAGAGGAGAACTGACTCTTCCGGGTTGTGACATTCGCATAGGTGCCCCCTTACAATAATATAAAGACTCGTGTAGCCTTTAAAAGGACAATTTGTCCCTTCAGATTCTAAACTGGCCATTCTCTGAAGGGTTTCACTCTTCTTAAATAACCTGTCCAGAAACATCAGAAACTAATTGTTCATTTTTCTACTCTAGATATTAATAATGAAAAGACATATTAGGGAACAAAATTCATTTCTTTTTATTTCATGTGCATATGCACAGGTACATGGGCTAGAAGAGAACACTGGTCCCTCTCTTCTCTTCTCCTCACCTCTCCTCTCTTCTCCTCTCCCCTCCTCCCCTCCCCTCTCCTCTCCGCTCCTCTCCTCCCTTCCCTTTCCCTCCCTTCCCCTCCCCTCTCCTCTCCTCTCCTAACCATTGCAGCTACTTTGTCTTCCACCAGGCTTAAGCAGGACACCCTTTGACTCCCATACTGACTAGGATATGAGAGACATATAGACAGAAATGTCAGAGTTCAAATCCATTTCTCCCACCAGCCCTCCTTTACCTCTCGGTCATGTATGTAGGTGAGATAACACAGTGACTACCATGGCTCTGAGAACTGCCCTTCTAAGTGGTATAAATGTGGCACTCAAGAGCTCAATGAATAAGACCATTTTAGATACTATTTAGGCGACATGCATCACACCTGCCCAGGGACTGAGGACTTAACAAGCCAAAAACGACTATCTTTCAATATCTTTGGATCAAGCTCTCCTCTTAGGCTGTCTCAGGATCCTGGCCTCTTAGGGCAGGGAGCTTTCCCAACACAGAGCTAGAGCATCAGATGCATTAAAGCTCTTCCTTCTATGGATTCAATATAGGTGTGGCGGGGACAGGATGGATAGTGGGATACTCACCTGTGCAAGAGAGCACAGCACCAAAATCAGCAGGAGTCACTTCTTTACCCCACCCTAGGTGCAATTGTCCACTGAGATCCCCAGGAATCCCAATGTTCTCGACACTCACATGTCTTGTACCACTTCTACCAGATTTTCAGGTCCCTGCCCATCCTGGGGTGTCCCACAAAGATGGCAAGGGGTAGCCAGGTCCACAGGATCAGGAAACAGGCAGCAGTTGATAAGGAAACAGAACACACCCGTGAGGCTGATGAGAAACCACAATTCCCCCTAAATTAGGGTTATTGTTTCAGGGCTGTCCCTAGTTTCACAATCCATACCATCCACTGATTAGCCACTTTGTTCCCAGCCCCTTGACTCTCAAAATCTTCATCTCATACTTAAGTTCAGGGAAAAATGTCCTCCCAGGGATTCACTTTTGGAGAGTGGTGGTTTCAATGGGCAGAACTAAAGTCAGTCAAATCCCTAGGCCAGGATGCATCTAGCAATGTTTAGACACCAGGCTGCCCTCCCTGAGTTCAAAGCTCAGAGTGATCTGTAGGATGTGTATACTCACACTTGTCATCCTCTTCCACACCACTGCTCTCATGCAAGCCTGAGAACACAGCTCTGGGTTTGGGGAGAGAAGAAGGGCAGGATGAGTGATGGAGTCCCACAACCACACTGGACAGTCCACATGAAACTTTGTTTACACAGGGGAATTGGAAACAACACCCTCTTTGTTATATTCTCCAAAACTTTGCAGCATAGAGAAGATTTTGGGTTCACTAGTGACCAGACTAGGTACTATCCTGAGACCCTTATGTGGGCAAAGCATCAGTGGGTGAATTGAAGCACCTTGCCCCATAGAGTCTATATCCCCTATTAGTGCCTTCTCTGTTTGTACACCATCTGACCTTTCTGTAGTCACTAGTCCATAGATAGTGTCCCCACAGAGCACTTAAGAAGGCCCACACACTCTTCTTCTTTGTTTGTTTGTTTGTTTGTTTGTTTGTTTATTTTAGAGAAAGTAACTATGTAACTGAACTTTGTCTGCCTCTTGAGTCCTGAGATTAAAGGCCCAGGTCTTTATGCTTACTTTTATTTTAGAGGCAAGGAACCATGTAGCCCAGGAAGGCCTCCAACTCAACACCTTTGACTCCACTTCCAAGTCAGGGAATATGCAGGAACCTGGGTTACTTATTATCTGGGGAAAGAGTGGAAGGCTAGACAAGAATCTCTCTCTGAGCAAGCCACATTCAAAAAAATGAAAGACCAGTTATTTACCATGGAATTCTGTGATATTGTACTGAATATGGACACTTGCTGGGAATCTGGAGGTCAGAGGCAGGTGCCTGCACAGGGTGGACATTTGAAGAGAGATCTGAGAAGGTGACTAGAGCAGAAATCTAGGATCTCACAGGGACAGTTCAAAAGGATACCCTAGTAGGTGAAGGTTCAAATGCCCTGCACAGTCAGGAGCTTGGTGTGTGAGGAGGAGTCAGGATAAGACCATGGAGCATAGTGAGGGTTGAGGAGGGATGGAGCCCAGAGTCTGAGAGGATTCAGGGACAGGATCGAATATGTTTTTACAAAATTATTTCTGGAGGCTGAGAGTTGAGGGAAATGTACTAAGGAAGTTTTAGAGAATTACTAGCAGTCAGTACATGAAATATGTAAAAGGGAGGCAAAGTCAAGCCTGAGCCCTGAGTATAACTTGTGTATCTGTTAGTGACAGAAAAACTTATTGGTGTCTATTGACTGCCTACACTACGTGAGTTCTAGAGATTAAACCCACAGAGTGTTTTGTTTCAAGAGATGCCAAGTGCTCTTATTTCAAATATTTATGTATTTGCTGGAGTGTGAATGTGCACGTGCCACAGCCTAAGGGTAAATATAAGAGAAAATTTGCAGGAGTAATATGAATCTTGCAGACAGTGAATTGAGGGCCTCAGGCTCAGCATCAACGAACTTTAGCCATTCAGACATTGTCTGGCATTTATTTGATTTTCTGAGAATGAGAGAACTGTTTAGTCCTAAGTATAAACTAACAATTCAATTAAAAAAGATAGCAGTATATGATTTTCATTTGCAAATAAGATTTATTATTCAAATAATTTTGGTTTATTCCATCTTGGGATGAAAATATGTTTATAATCCTAAAGAACATAGTATTTTATTGATGTAATACCTAACTTTTTTGAGCATCTGTGAGAAGGCTCAATGTGAAATGTTTGTAGGGAGCAAACCTAGCAACCTGATCTTGATCATCATATAAAAATGTCCAATGTAGGCTCCACAAAGTGGTTTTTCAATCTGCACATATCTGTCATGGCCTAAATCCCTGTTATAATATCACATGCACATGCACATGCACACCAGAAATGTTTTCATTTAAATTAATTTCACTGCTGTTATAGCTTCTACCTCCTTTAAGTAAGTAATTCACTTAGAAGTTACTATTCGAAGATGTAGTGCTAAAAGATAACTAATGGGAACATAATAAGCATGGAACATCAAATAACATATGCATATCCACAGCAATCAAGATATGTTGTAAGATAAGCAGTTAATTGCTCATTATTCTACTTCATTTCATCTGTGCCAGATTAGGTATTTATCATTTATTATATTCTCTTGCATTAAGCATTTTTTACATTATCATTGTTAAAATTTATTGACAATGCAAGACAGGTTGGGGATACATTTTCTACCTTGGACATGTACACAGGCTTCTGACTCATGAGAATTAAGAGTTCAAATGTAGCCTTTACTATTGACTGACTATCTATCTATCTATCTATCTATCTATCATCAAAATAATAATAAACATATGCTATGTTTTGGCAGCTGAATTTTTTAAAACACAAAAATTAGAATTGAGCATCACATCTAGAGTAACTTGCCTCTGTTGCTGTGGGGATGTCAAGACATAGGTTGCAGAGCTTTCCTTGTGTCTCAGATTCTTCACTCTCTCCAGGTCTCCATTGGTGCCTATGACAAGGGAAAGGAAAGTGCTAAAATCTCTAACCACAGGAAGGTCATAACCACCTTACCAGTACTGATATTAACAGTGATATATCACAGCATCTAATCCTAGCAACAGTGTGAAAACCAATTCCCAAACACCTGTTCCCATTGAACATTGTCCTGTCTGCCCTTCACTAAAATTATACACATATGAAAGAGTGTAACAGTTACTAGTTTCGAAGTTCCCGCCAGCGGGTACTCCGTGCTGTGGAAATGCTGTGGAAGGAAGCCATTGATAATGGAAAGAAGCAGGAAACAAAGGAATGCGTTGGAGCAAGACGGAATCCGATCAAGCTCAAAAGAAACCTTTAATGGTACAATGTTTTAAACACATTAGGGCGGGAAATGGCAGGGGTGGGGAGAATCCATAATGCGACCAGACATCAATTATGCCATAGTTGTACCTGAGCTAAAGGCCGGACGTTTAATCCCTACCTGGGGGCAGTAACAATGGGGAGGAAACAAGGAGGCCTGCTGGAGCCGGAACACCTTGAAATGCTAATCAAGCCGAGCCTAAAAGTCAG
>JAPYYD010007268.1:0-10412 GCA_028551405.1 Uromys caudimaculatus
GCTTTGCCCCTGCTGTGGGCTTTTCTGCGTTCCTCCCGGAGCTGCTTGTCTATGGAATCCTAGTGTCCGGGGCAGAAGTTTCCTGCCACAGCCGCCCGCTTTTGGGATCCAGGGGGGTTTCTAGGCCCGCCTACCTCAGTCCCTCGACACTTTAAATTTTAATTAATTTACAAATTGTTCATTGCTATTGTAGATATGTGTGTGTGTGTGTATTCTATATAGAATGTTAAAATCACTTATAAAATTGACTTTGACAGGTCCTATGAGATTTCTGATGTGTATAATCATATAATTTACAAATTAAATAATTATAGTGTTTAAAAAAAAACATTTATAATAAAACAATAGCAACACTTCTTGCAGCATCACTTTTATTATGTCTGCATTAAAACTGTGAAACTTGGTCTTTGAAAGCTGATGTAACTTTCCTGAGTTCATACTAAGAAAGGAGGAAGTAAGGTGTGTTCTGGTGGATCATGAGTTCATCTCCCAGTGTCGTACTTCATACTGCTATGGTTTGAATGAATGTCACAAAGTTGCTATCTTAGAGACTTAATTCCCAGTGTAATAATGCTGGGAGTTGGGGCCTACAGAGAAGTGTGTTAGTTGTCATTTCTCTGCTCTCATGAAAGAAGTAATGTTCCTACTGCAGGGGTATTTCATAATAGAAGTGAATTTTACACCCTCGCTCTTTTTCTGTCTTTCTATCTTCTGCCATGGAGGATCATGCAGTAAAAGACTCTTGGAAAACAACAGACCCTTGATCTTAGACTTCCCAGATGATTGACTGATAGATAGATAGATAGATAGATAGATAGATAGATAGATATAGATATAGTTAATAGGTAGAAAGATGGATACAGACATAGATAGACATAGAGCCATTTAAAATAACCTAGTCTGCAGCATTCTGTTAAAAGATCACAAAACAGACTACAACTGCCCTGAAGTCCCCGTCTTAGATATAAACATAGGCTCTTATTGTCTTCACACCCCTTCTGCCATAACTTTCTTCTCCTCCTCCTCCTCCAGCTTCCTGCATGCTTGGCATTCTCCTCATCTGAGTCTCAGCAAGAGTCTAAGAAGCAGTGCACATTGTCCTGTACAGAAATATGCCTATTTGCCTCGTTTCCTGCAGCAAGTGCTTCCCATATCTAATACTCATACTGAAGTTTTCCCTAACATAGTCGCAATTTAATCTCCCCTCCCTGTCAACTAGCTACTAAACAAGTGTCCCTTGAAAATAACAACCAGAACATTTGAGCAATGTAATGTGCGTATATGTAAATGCCTCTTAACATCACAAAGAGTATCTTGAATTTAAATATTTTTAAAATTAAGGGATGGCAAAATGGCTCAGTGGTTCAAAGCACCTGCCATGAAGCCTGGTGACCTGAATTCACAACTTGAGACCCATGAGGTAGAAGTAGAGAACCTACTCCCACAAATCGTCTACCTAGCACCTACATACACAGCCTGGCACATGTGCTTCCATACATATACGTACACATACATGCACATACATATACATACACACAAATAGATAATTAAATAAATGTTTTTTAAAATTTGGCTAAATCTGTCTAATGAATCCACAAATTGGTGTCAATGACCAACAGAGAATAGCAGTGTTCTCAAAGCACAGTCTTGTGTGCCGGCATATTTATCAGGTGGAGAGTCATTGTTAAATGAGTAACCATGACTCATTTGCCTCTTGACAGGTAGAGAAAACTTTTCCATATGGAGCAAAGCCATTGCGCAGTTGATTACATAAATTCTCCTCAAATATCCCCATCTTTTTTCTAATAATAAGGCACAATGAGAAAGGAAGGATGACGAATTAATTTCAAATAAGCATTCCAAGCATGCTCACTTGACTCAGGGACTGGTTAGATGAATCACTCAGAATACCATTGTATTAAAGCGGTTTAATTAAGATATTAGAGTTAACATCAATTTCTAAGATAAAAGCTAGAGAACAGGGAAGTTAAATCTTATCCTCAATGTGCCACCTAAAGTCAAGGAAGCACACTCAGAAGACCTTTCCCCCAGACCCTTAAAGTAGGTTGTCTCCAGAGGGTGGGCTGGAAAGATGCTGTGGTTCTCACACACACTGCTAAGCTGTGTATCCAAACGCATCTCTGCTAGGTCCACCTCTCTTCAGTCTTTCAGCCTTGTACATTACAGGGTATTGGACCTCATACATTGGCTTGGGGGAGCAGGTAGCATGAGAAGATTGGAAAAAGAGCAAGCATATATGCACATATTTGTGTGCACCTGCTTATGTACTTCCTACATATGCATATATGAAGCATATAGTGTGGTACCAATGGACAGTGGAAGTTTATTCAGCTCAAAGAGAAACGAAATCATGAACTTTGAAGGTAAATGGATGGAACTGGAAAATGTACTGAGTGAAATGACCCAGACCCAGAAAAACAAACACTGAATGTGCTCACTCCTGTGACGAGTCAAACCTATGTACATTTGATTTGTACATTTGATATGTACATTTGATTTGGGATATCTATAGAATCCAGGAATCTAGAAAGGGATCATTGGTTTGGGGGAGAGGAGAGAGATCTTAAAGGAGGGCAAATAGAAAAACACAGAAGCTATAAAGGTAAAAGAGGGAATGGTGGGAGAGAGGTTTAAGTAGAGAGAGGAACGGGAGCACAGGACAGAGGTGTCTGAGAGAGGGATAAGTAACATTGAAGATGTTTGGAAAACCCATATAGAAATCTACTACTTTATAAGTGTCCTAAATGTAGTGTTTAATCTGGAATTTTTTTTTACATGTATTAGACTAATCAGAATAATCACCATGTAAAAAAGCACCCAAAGAGTGGTTCTTTTTTTTTTCATTTTTTTATTGGTTATGTAATTCATTTACATTTCAAATGTTATCCACCTTCCCAGTTTCCCCTCCACAAACCCCCATCCTCTTCTCCCTCCCCCTGCCTCTATGATGGTGCTCCCCCACCTGCCTCACTGGCCAAGCATTCCTCTACCCTGAGTCATCAAACCTCCACTGGACAAAGGGGCTCCCCTCCCAGTGATGCCAGATAAGGCCAATCTCTGCTACATATCCAGCTGGAGCCACTGGTATGCTCTGTGTACTCTTTGGTTGGTGGTTTAGTCCGTGGAAGCTTTGGGGGATCTGGTTGGTTGATATTGTTGCTCTTCCTATGAGGTTGCAAACCCCTTCAACTCCTACAGTCCTTGCCCTAACTTCCCCATTGGGATCCCCATGCTCAGTCCAATGTTTGTGTACATCCACATCTGTATTTGTCAGGATCGGGCAAAGTCTCTCAGGAGACAGCTGTATCAGACTCCTGTCAGCAAGCACAATTGGCATCCACAATAGTGTCTGGGTTTGGTGTCTGCATGTGGGATGGATCCCCAGGTGGGGCAGTCTCTAGATGACCTTTCCTTCAGGCTCTGCTCCACTCTTTGTCCCTGTATTTCCTTTAGACAGGAGCAATTCTGAGATAAAATTTTGGAGATGGGTGGGTGGCCCCATCCCTCAATTGGGGGGCCATGCCTAATCCCTGGATATGGTCTCAACAGATTCTCCTTCTCCGTTGTGGGATATTTCAGCTAATGTCATCCCCGTGGGGTCCTGGGACGCTCTTACTTTCCTGGCATCTGGGACTTTCTAATTGCTACCCCCAGGTTCCCATCCCCTAATACTATATATCTCTGTTCAATTTCCTGATGCTCTATACAACTCCTCCATTTCATCCATCTCCTCCCATACCTGATTCTTCCCCTCGTTTTTACCTCCCCCTCTTCTCTTCCTCCCAAGTTCCTCCTACCTTCTACTTCCCTTGATGATTTTGTTCCTTCTGCTTCGTAGGACTGAAGCATCCACACTTTGGTCTTCCTTCTTCTTGAGCTTCATGTGCCAAATGAGTTGTATCATGGTTATTCCATGCTCTTTGCCTAATATCCATTTATCAGTGAGTACATACCATGTACGTTCTTTTGTGACTGAACTACCTCACTCAGGATGATATTTTCTAGATCTATGCACTTGCCTATGAGCTTCATGAAGTAATTAATTTTAATACCTGAGTAGTATTCCATTGTGTAAATGTACCACATTTTCTGTATCCACTCCTCAATTGAGGGACAACTGGGTTGTTTCCAGCTTCTGGTTATTATAAATATGGCTGCTATAAATATAGTAGAGCAGGTGTCCTTATTATATGTTGGAGTATCTCCTAGGTATATGCTCAGGAGTAGTATACCTGGGTCTTCAGGTAGTGCTATGTCCAATTTTCTGAGGAACTGCCAGACTGATTTCCAGAATGGTTGTACCAGCTTGCATCCCACCAGCAATAAAGGAGTGTTCTTTCTCCACATCCTCTCCAGCATCTGCTGTCACCTGAGATTTTGATCTTAGCCATTCTGACATGTGTGAGGTAGAATCTCAAGGCTATTTTGATTTGCATTTCCCTGATGAGTAAGGATGTTGAACATTTCTTTAGGTGCTTCTCAGCATTCCAGTTTCCTCAGTTGAGAATTCTCTGTTTAGCTCTGTTCACCATTTTTTGAAAGAGTTATTGGTTTTCTGGATTCTAACTTCTCAAGTTCTTTGTATATATTGGATATTAGTCCCCTATCGGATGTAGGATTAGTAAAGATCTTTTCCCAATCTGTTGGTTGCCATTTTGTCCTATTGACAGTGTCCTTTGCCTTAAAGAAGCTTTGTAATTTCATGAGGTCCCATTTGTCGATTCTTCATCTTAGAGCTTAAGCCATTGGTGTTCTGTTCAGGAACTTTTCCCCTGTGCTTATATGTTCAAGGTTTATCCCCCACTTTCTCTTCTATTAGATTCAGTGTATTCTGGTTTTATGTGGAGGTCCTTGAACCACTTGGACTTGAGCTTTGTACAGGAAAATAGGAATGGATCAATTTCCATTCTTTTACATACTGATTGCCAGTTGAACCAGCACCATTTGTTGAAAATGCTATCTTTTTTTCACTGGATGATTTTAGCTTCTTTGTCAAAGATCAAGTGACCATAAGTGTATGGGTTCATTTCTGGGTCTTCAATTCTATTGCATTGATCTACCTGCCTGTCACTGAACCAATACCATGCAGTTTTTATCACTACTGCTCTGTAGTAGACCTTGAGGTCAAGGATGCTGGTTCCCCCAAATGTTCTTTTATTATTGAGAATAATTTTTGCTATCCAGGGTTTTTTGTTATTCCAAATGAATTTGAGAATTGGTCATTCTAACTCTAAGGGGAATTGAGTTGGAATTTTGATGGGGATTGCATTGAATCTGTACATTGCTTTCAGCAAGATGGCCATTTTTACTAAATTAATCCTGCCAATCCATGAGCGTGGGAGATCTTTCCATCTTCTGAGGTCTTCTATTTTTTTCTTCAGAGACTTGAAATTATTGTCATACAGATCTTTCACTTGTTTTGTTAGAGTCACACCAAGATATTTTGTATTGTTTGTGATGATTGTGAAGGGTGTCATTTCCCTAATTTCTTTCTCAGCTTGTTTATCCTTTGAGTACAGGAAGGATACTGACTTGTTTGCATTAATTTTATACCAAGCTACATTGCTGAAGTTGTTTATCAACTTCAAGTAATATATTGAATAGATAGGGAGAGAGAGGGCAGCCTCGTTTAGTCCCTGATTTTAGTTTCTTCAAGATTCCCTCCATTTAGTTTGATGTTGGCTACTGGTTTGCTATATATTGCTTTTACTCTGTGTAGGTATGGGCCTTGAATTACTGATCTTTCCAATACTTTTAACATGAAGGGATGCTGAATTTTGTCAAGTTCTTTTTCAGCATTTAATGAAATGATCATGTGTTTTTTTCTTGAATTTGTTTATGCAGTGGATTAAATTGATGGATTTCCATATATTGAACCATCCCTCTGTCCCTGGGATGAAGGCTACTTGACCTTGGTGATTGAGCATTTTGATGTGTTCTTGGATTCAGTTTGCTAGAATTGAGTATTTTTGCATCGATATTCATAAAAGAAATTGGTCTGAAGTTCTCTTTCTTTGTTGGGTCTTTGTGAGGTTTTAGTATCAGTCTATCTGTGCCTTCATAGAATGAATTGGGTAGTGTTCCTTCTGTTTCTATTTTGTGGATTGTTTTAAGAATATTGGTATTAAGTCTTCCTTGTAGACTTAATAGAATAAGTCTGATAGAATTCTGCACTAAAACCATCTGGTCCTGGGCTTTGTTTGGTTGGGAGACTTTTAAAGACTGCTTCTATTTCTTTAGGGGTTATGGACTGTTTAGATGGTTTATCTAATCCTAATGTAACTTTGGTATTTGGTATCTGTATAGAAAATTGTCCATTTCATACAGATTTTCCAATTTTCTTGAGTATAGGCTTTTGTAGTAGGATCTGATGACGTTTTTAATTTCCTTGGTTTCTGTTGTTATGTTTCCCTTTTCATTTCTGATTTTGTTAATTTGGATACTGTCTCTGTGCCCTCTGGTTAGTCTGGCTAAGAGTTTATCTATCTTTTTTATTTTCTCAAAGAACCATATCCTGGTTTTGTTGATTCTTTGTATAGTTCTTTTTCTTTCTACTTGATTGATTTTAGCCCTAAGTTGATTATTTCCTGCTGTCTACTCCTCTTGGGTGTATTTGCTTCTTTTTGTTCTAGAGTTTTCAGATGTGCTGTTAAGTTGCTAGTGTATGCTCTCTCCAGTTTCTTTTTGGAGGCACTAAGAACTATGACTTTTCCTCTTAGCACTGTTTTCATTGTGTCCCATAAGTTTGGGTATATTGTCCCTTCATTATCATTAACTTCTAAAAAGTCTTTAATTTCATTATTTCTTCCTTGACAAAGTTATTATTGAACATTGTCCAGATTCCATGTATATATGAGCTTTTTGTTGTTTTTGTTGTTATTGAAGGTCAGCCTTAGTCCATGGTGATTTGATAGGATGCATGGAATTATTTTAGTCTACTTGTATCTGTTGAGGCCTGTTTCGTAACTGATTATATGGTCAGTTTTGGAGAAGGTACCATGAGGTGCTGAGAAGAAGGTATATTCTTTTGTTTTAGGATGAAACATTCTATAGATATCTGTTAAATCCATTTGGTCCATAACTTCTGTTATTTTCACTGTGTCTCTGTTTAGTTTCTGTTTCCATGATCTGTACGTTGATGAGAGTGGGGTGTTGAAGTCTCCCACTATTATTGTGTGAGGTGCAATGTGTGCTTTGAGCTTTAGTAGTTTCTTTTATGAATGTGGGTGCCCTTGCATTTGGAGCATAGATGTTCAGAATTGAGTGTTGGTCTTGGTAGCCTTTTCTTTGATGAGTATGAACTGTCATTCCTTATCTTTTTTTGATAATTTTTGGTTGAAAGTCAATTTTATTCGATATTAGAATGGCTACTACAGCTTGTTTCTTTGGACCATTTGCTTGGAAAATTTTTTTCCAGCCTTTTACTCTGAGGTAGTGTCTGTCATGGTCACTGTGGTGTGTTTCCTTTATGCAGCAAAATGCTGGGTCCTGTTTACATATCCAGTCTCTTAGTCTATGTCTTCTGACTGGGGAAATGAGTTCATTGATGTTAAGAGATATTAAGGAATAGTGATTGTTGCTTCCTGTTATTTTTGTTGCTAGAGGAAGAATTATGTTTGTGTGGCTATCTTCTTTTGGGTTTTTGAAAGAAGATTACTTTCTTGCTTTTTCAAGGGTGTAGTTTCCCTCCTTGTGTTGGCATTTACCATCTATTATCCTTTGTAGGGCTGGATTTGTAGAAAGATATTGTGTAAATTTGGTTTGGTCCTGGAATATCTTAGTTTCTCCATCTATGGTTATTGAGAGTTTTGCTGGGTATAGTAGGCTAGGCTGGCATTTGTGTTCTCTTTGGATCTATATGACATCTGCCCAGAATCTTCTAGCTTTCATAGTCTCTGGTGAGAAGTCTGGTGTAATTCTGATAGGTCTGCCTTCATGTTACTTGACCTTTTTCCCTTACTGCTTTTAATATTCTTTCCTTGTTTTGTGTATTTGGTGTTTTTGCTATAATGTGACAGGACGAATTTCTTTTCTGGTCCAATCTATTTGGGGTTCTGTAAGCTTCTTGTATATTTATGTTCATCTCTTTCTTTAGGTTAGGGAAGTTTTCTTCTATAATTTTGTTGAAGATATTTGCTGGCCCTTTAAGTTGGGAATCTTCACTCTCTTCTATACCTATTATTCTTAGGCTTTGTCTTCTCATTGTGTCCTACATTTCATGGATGTTTTGGGTTAGGAGTTTTTTTCATTTTACATTTTCTTTGACTGCTTTGTCAAATTTTTCTATGGTATCTTCTGCACCTAAGATTCTCTCTTGTATCTCTTGTATTCTGTTGGTGATGATTGCATCTATGACTCCTGATATCTTTCCTAGGTTTTTTATCTCCAGGGTTGTCTCCCTTTGTGATTTCTTTATTGTTTCTATTTCCATTTTTAGATCGTGAATGGTTTTGTTCAATTCCTTCACCTGTTTGGTTGTGTTTTCCTGTAATTCTCTAAGGGATTTTTGTGTTTCCTCTTTAAGGGCTTCTACCTGTTTACCTTTGTTCTACTGTATTTTTTTTTTTAAGAGAGTTATTTATGTCCTTCTTAAAGTCCTCTATCATCATCATGAGATGTGATTATAAATCCGAGTCTTGCTTTTCTTGTGTGTTGGGGTATCCTGTGCTTGCTGTGGTGGGAGAACTAGGTTCTGATGATGCCAAGTAGCCTTGGTTTCTGTTGCTTATGTTCTTTTCCTCGCTTTTCACCATGTGGCTATCCCTAGTGTTAACTTGCTGTCTCTGACTGTGGCTTGTTCCTGCTGTAATTACGCCTGTATGTCAGCACTCCTGGGAGACCAGATCTCTCTGGGAGGAATTTGGATATGGAGAGCTGTTCCTTGGTTCCTGTGTCCTGTTGGCTCTGGGCGGGTCCCTCTTGGGCCAGGAATTTCAGCAGAATTGGTGGTCTCACCTGTGCTCACCTGTATGTCAGCACTCTTGGGAGACCAGCACTCTCCCAATGGGATTTTGGTATGGAGAGCTGTGTCACAGGGTCAGCTCTGGGCACAGATGGACACTGGAAAGATCCTGTCCCAGGCTGCTCCTCAGTTCCTATAACAAATGGTTCTTAAAGGAATAAGTAAGAACAGACAAATAAACGCACTGACCTATGGGCTCAGAGTTGTATTGCCAGTAAAAGATTTTAGAAAGCAGCATGTGTGATTGCTACTATTACAGCCCCATGTAGTACTCATGTAGACCTGGCCACACTCACATCTTAAACATTTATCCTGTGAAATACCTTCTTCCATTTGAAATCACATCTGATGCATAACAAAATCTTTATTTCATAGAAAATTACTTTAGAGAGCCTGTGACTGGCATGGAGCTGTGAAGGAATTCATGTCTCTTGGACAATAGTGGTTAAGAACATGTGTTTTCTCCCCCTCCTTTAAACTTTCTCTCCCCTCCCCAAAACTAATGATTCTAGATTTCTGGATTATACAGATATTCAAATAAAGTGTACATATCAAATGTTATCTATGTTTTCAATTTAGGGATATTTGTGACATTTCTGTGCCTCTGTTTTCTTATCTATGAGGAAACATAGTGGCTGTTTTCATCTTGTGGAGCAACTTTAAGGAATAAATGCCTTGAGATGTGGAAAATAATATACCACCTACAAAACAAAGACTCAGAAATAATATTGTTATTATTAACCTAATTTAAATATCCAATATGTAGGTTTTTCATAATGTCTTGATAGAACTGAACTTACAATCTTGCCTATTTTTAATATTATTATGAAAACTATTTGTGTATGACTCATTAATTATTCACAAAAGAAAATAAATTAAACTATTTCCCTAAGAGCTGATAGTTTAGGCTGAAAACAATAAAGTTAGAAAACAGGACCAAGCAAATTCTAGAATGTAAATAACCATTGAGTTAAAAATATTATGTGTAATTAGGAGGTTTTTAATGCCTCCTGTGACTAGATCATCAAGCTCTCAAACTTTTTATACTGACTGAAGTATGAGAAGCTTTTGGTCTTTAGCTCATGAGACTGCAGATCTTCATAGTCTAATTTGCTCCAGGAAAAATATTTGAAATAAAGAAAGAAGCCTGTGTTGTGGGACATCTGTGGTACACTCCATGTCAGGTAACCAGTCGATGTCCCTAGCAATACAATGACATACAGTGAGAAGCTGCATAAGAGTGACGGTGGACAGCTAATCAGCTCCGGGACAAAGATCCCTCACCGGAGATTGCAAGACCGAGCAGAGGGCCAAAGACACGCCCCACAGCTCACCAGGCCACAGAGACTGACGGCCAGCAGCTTCCGGCGACGGCCGGAAACCTCAGCTTGGGCCACAGGGCCCCACAGCTAATCAGCGCCGGGACAAA
>JAPYYD010007269.1:0-10409 GCA_028551405.1 Uromys caudimaculatus
TGTTATTGTGTTTGGAGGTGAGGTCTTATGAAAAGGCGGAAATGAGCACCCACACATATGTGTTTTCACACTTTTCATACTAGTTTCCTGAATCCTAGTATTCTCGAGGCTTCCTCATACCCTGCCTAGCTTTTGCTCTCTGTAATTCTGACCTCCTTTCAGATTCCTTCTTCCCATTTCATGATCTGTTTACCATTTATTTAATCCTCTAATACATGTATTCAAATTAAAAAAAAAAAAAAAACATACCTATAGGATTTTAAATATAGGTTCCTTCAGGGAACCATGGACTTGGCCTGGCCTAGCTGCCATGAGGCGAATACATCATAGGTTTTAAAGTTAGAGTCCATGACTCCTGGGGCACTGTGTGATTTTCAGCTTCCTGGAGAGCAATGCACTCCCCCAGGCAGTAAAGTGTTCAGGCCACCTTGTGTTTCTCTATATGTTCCCTTGGAAGACAAGAACCCAGGGAAACTTCGCAAGACAATTGGTCTTAGACATTAATCTTATGTACCTTGTATGGCTTGCAAACATCATTGTATCTTTCCAATTACAATTGTTTTAATCCTAGCAATGGCCATTATATTTTGTTTCTGATAATGGTATAAAATGTCCGACTGTCTCAGTAAAATTGTCACAGCTTCAGTCTTGCTGAAGTCCCCCAATTATCCTGATTTAATTCCTCGTTGCCATATCAGCATGGGTTCTTATAGCTTCCAGAAATGAGAAAAAAAGAAAAGAAAAAAAGAAAGAAAAAGTAAAAGATGTTTGCCCAAATTTGACTTCTTTTCTTAACGCAATGATATCCACTGGCATCTATTTTCCTACCAGCAACAGGATTTCATTTTCTTCACAAATGAAAATATTAATTTGTGTGCTTATATCACATTGTCTCTATCCACTCATCTGTTCATGAATGCCCAGACCCATTCTGTTTTATGGCTCTTGTACATAAGAACAGAAATAAATGTAGACCTTCAAGTTGTGTTGATCTGGATTCCTTTGAGTATACAGTCAAGAGTGCTATAGCTGTGTCTTCTGGTTGTTTTATTTTCACTTATAAGTAGAGACTCTACACTGAATTTCCACAGGGGTGCACAAGCATACATCCCAGAAGTGAATAAGAGATGCTTTTAAACCATGTATATACCAGCATTTGCTATTCTTTATTTTCTTAATTATACACATTTACCTAGGATGAGATGAAATAGCAAGGCAATCATAAATTTTATTTTCCTTATAAATAAAGATATTAAACACTTTATGCAAGCATTTGTTAGTCCTTGGTGTTCCTTCTTTTGAGAACTGTCCTTTCATCAGTCAATTTATTGATTGAATCATTTGATTTGAGGTATTTAATCCTTAGAATGTACTAAATATTAATCATCTGTAGGATACAGAGAGCACTGATACTTCTTCCATTCTGGGGGCTGTCTTTCCATTCTAGTGATTCTTTCTTTTTCTCTAAAGTAGCTTGATAATTTCAGGTAATGACATTTGCCAGTTTTTATGAGTATTTTCCATGCTGTTCCAGGTCTTTTCAGAACATGTTCATCTATGCCTAAAGCTTGAAGTGTTTATCTCATGTTTTCAAAGTTTCAATTCTTCTTTCATTTGTAAATGTGTATGTGTTTATATTTTAGATACAAATACATCATCACAAAGTTTAAGCTTCTACATTTTATATATGCAGACCTACATGAGAATAAGAAAAGGGAGATGCCAAGAATATAGAAAGGGACTCATGACATTGGGAAAAATAATTTCATCACAAAATAATCCTTTACTTAAATCTCAGTAAATATTAATTATGCTACATTTAAAATTCTTTAAAATTCATGAATAATTGGAGCATTTGACTATATATCTAAAAATTTTAATTTTTGATCATATTCTCCTATTCTACGGTGTAGTCTCTTATGAGAGAAAGCATGCAGTGTTTGTCTTTCAGAGCCTGTTATTGACCTTAATATAATATTTTCTAGAACCATCCATTTTCCTGCATGTTTATTTTTTCTTTATAGATAATTAAAATCCCACTATGGTCAGGTACAACATTTTCATTCATCGAGACTGATTCTACTTTTTACTATTGTAAATAGAGCACCCATAAATATGGGTGAATAAGTAACTCTGTAAGGGATTAGTCTTTTGGGTCGATACTGAGGGTACCATAGCTCTTTTTGAAAGTGGTATTTTTAGCTCATTGAAGAATATCCACCCTGATTTCCATAGTAATGGCATCAACTTATACTTCCAACACCAATGGGTAAGGAAGGCTTCCTCTTTCCTCATACTCTCTCCAGTGTTTGCTGTCATTTGTATTTCTGATAGAACCTTAGAGTAATTTTAATTTAGATTTCATTGGTGGCTAAGTATGTTGAACATTTTAAGAAGTATTTATTGGCCATTTGCACCCTCATTTTATTCCTCACCTCATGCATTTGAATGTAGCGTGAACTTTGTACCTACACCACTTTGGCTCCTGGTGGGTCACACCACCTGTCCAAGAACTCTTTGGATCTGGGAATGAAAGACACACACAGGTTAGCTTATTTTTGAAACGCCTTGGCTAGCTCAAATGCTGGGCAGTTCTAATCCCCCACCTGGCTATCATAGATTTCCCTCCAGTACTCCTGACTCAACACTGTCTAAATCCATGATCTATCTTTGCTATCTTGTTCCTTCTGGATAGCTTCCTAGTCTTTGCTACCCAAGATACTTTTGGGCAGCCCTTTCTGGGCCGCCTTCCTTCTCACCTACATTTCAGATGATTTTCCTTTTGTGGCTCTAAATCTGATCCATCTCCCTCTGAATCATGGCAATCCCCCTGTCCCTTCCTCTCTCCTGCGTTCTAGCCCATGCAAATCTAAGGGTCCTACCCCATCTCCTTTTGCATAGCCATTGGTGACTGGTATCTTTATTGTTAAATAAAAAACCAGTTGGGAACAACTACCTTCAGTGTTTGGACACTCAGATTCCCAATTAAATCAAAGCATTAGAACCAATCCCCAACATTTGACTTGGTTGTTTATTTTCTTAGGGATTTTTCTTCTTTGTTGTCATCATTCAGAGATATGGCCTCCACAGAGGCTGTTCAGTCAACATTAAAGATTAAATATCTACACAGCATCTAGAGCACAGGGTAAAATGAGAAATTCTGCCAACAGAACTTCATTTTCTCTTCTTATGTCATTGGCAATGCTATTCATTAATGAGTGTATAATATCTCTTAATTCTGTATAAGAATATGGAAGGTCGCTGGGCAGAGGTGGTGCACGCCTTTAATCCCAGCACTTGGGAGGCAGAGGCAGGCAGATTTCTGAGATCAAGGCCAGCCTGGTCTACAGAGTGAGTTCCAGGACAGCCAGGGCTACACAGAGAAACCCTGTCTCGAAAAACCAAAAAAAAAAAAAAAAAAAAAAAAAAAAAAAGAATATGGAAGGTCTACTACAGTCTTGTGGGAAAACTACAGCTATCCACTCATTCATCACATTTGAAATGCTTACAGATGTCCAAAGTCTGTTGAAGTAATATATTGATATCTGCAGATGCTCATATTTAATTATGCCAACCAATTTTAACCTTCTTTTTCAATATTTTAAAAATATATTTTCTCAACCAATATTTATTTTAATGAATATGATTGGAAACAATTTTAGACAGTCTATAAAGACCCCATGAAGAAACACAATAATGAGAAGCCAGGTAAGCCAAAGATGTTTCATTGTAACATGTTTGTTTTTACCAGAGTTTGGGAACCATCATAATTTTCTGTTTGAAACCTCTGCAGATTTCTTTAGAGTTCTTTTCCAATCTATAAGAAACCATTGTTCAGTCAATTCCTTCGTAATTCCATCTATAGCCTTTTCTGCCTTTGTCACAAAGATGTATTTTCTGCCTAGATTACGTTTTCTCCTAAAGTCTAAGCCATACATTTTGCTTTAACATTTACATTTTATTATATACAATATTTATTATATTTTATGTAGCATGTGGTATATAGTATTGACAATTAAAATCTGTAACAGAAGCTTTTGGTAAGCAGAACAAATTATGGGGTTTGATGTGTTAGATGCCACCATATAAGGATTAGGCTGGTTAAATTTATCAATCCTGCGGCCATATACTACTACAGCCATCCAAGCCTTATCATCACAACTGGAAACCTAGGCACTGGAAGCAAGATAGTTTTCATAGTATTTCTGCACTGGCTGTGCTGGGTGCAACACATGGCTGGATGGTGGTATTTATATTTAAGAAATTTGCTGGGGCATACTGAATAGTCTATAAATATATTACATATACAAAACACACTTTGCCAAGTACTGTACAGTCTTTAGTTCTAATATCTGAGGTAGCCCTGTCCCAGGTTTCTGTTACACATGCAAATTCAGTTCAGAGTTACATCTGTCATAAAAATAAGATGATTTGGAAAAGAATTCCTGGCATCTGTTGATTTGGACTAGAATTTCTACCAGTAGATTGTTCTTTGCAACCAAGATTCCTGTTTCCTTTGTTAGGAAAATTCCAACTTGAGAGCAATGGATTTTACAAGGTCACTTGCATATTTTTCTGAACAGAATGATCAAATCCATAGGAATAAATAACAGTTGTTGCTCTTACATGTTGACATCTTCAGTAATAGTCTGTTGCAATGACTCAGTGGCCTCAAGTCATTGAAGAATGATTAAAGGTTTTCCTAAGAAGTGTTGAAGAATTTAAAGGTCAATAATGTTTACCATAAATTATAATCATTATGGTTTCTTTGAAATAAGATATGTTGTCTCTAAAAGAATGGCAGTACTCATTAAATCAATGAAAGACCTGCACAGAGCCTCTACCCACACCCCATAATTATTTAAAGAACTTATGTCACTATTTCTGAAGACAGTGATAAGTGAAGAGAATAAACCTTTTACACATGTGGAAAATATATATTCTCTTGCTGTTTAAAAATGCTACTTATATTTATAACTGCTTGTTAAGCAAAATTTAATGCTCTGGCTATAGGCATTTTTCATATATTTAGATAAATAGATATTAATACCAGTGTGTGGGTGTGTGTTCTTTTTATTCCCAATGGTGATGTTTTAAAGTTCTAAAATACATCTGCAAAGTAAAGGACAAAATTCACAATAATTTTAACTGGGTAAAAACCAGATAGTTGAGAACAAATAATGATCCAGTTTCAAGGAAGGAATATACTTAAATGATATAAAACTGTGCTATTAATTAGTAAGATATTTGTTTTGTTCCACTGAAACAAAATTTCTCAGTAGATCAAAAAGCTCTTCCAGAAATTTGGACTTGACTAGAAAGGACGAGAGAAAAAGGATATAACAGATACACAGAGACACAGACAGAAAGCTGTAGTCTGGTGGTCTTTGCCCTGGCAGATGGAAAGAAATATACAGCAAGCCAATATCTAACAGCAAACTAAATATAGAAAAACTTAAGTCATTTGCACTAAAATCAGGGACAAGACAAGGCTGCCCACTCTTTTCCTATCTATTCAATATGGTACTTGAAGTTCTAGCCAGAGCAATAAGAAAACTAAAGGAAGCCAAGGAAAAAGTCAAAGTATCACTATTTTCAGATGATATGATAGTATCCATAAGTGACCGCCAAAATTCAACCAGAGAACTCTGACTGCTGATAAACACTTTCAGCAAACTGGATAGATACAAAATTAACTCAAAGAAATCAGTAGCCTTCTTTAACACAAAGGATAAACAGGCTGAGAAAGAAATTAGGGAAACAACACCCTTCACAATAGCCAAGAATAATATAAAATATCTAGGCATAACTCTTACCAAGCAAATGTAGGATCTATATGACAAGAACTTCAAGTTCCTGAAGGAAGAAATTGAAGAAGGTATCAGAAGATGTAATGATCTCCCATGCTCATAAAGAAGTAGGATTAACATAGTGAAAATGGCCTTCTTACCAAAATCAATCTACAGATTCAATGCAATTCCCATCAAAATTCCAACAATTTTTTTAGACCTTGAAAGAGAAATTCTCAACTTCATTTGTAAAAACAAAATCAAGAATAGCCAAAATAACACTGAACATAAAAGAACTTTGGGAGGAATCACCATCCCTGACCACAAACTATTACTAGTGAGCAATAGGGATTTAAAAAATGGTCTGAAGGAGCTGAGGGAATTTGCAGCCCCATGGAGGGAGCAAGAGCGTCAATGGGCCTGACCCCCCCCCCCCCCGGTCCTCCTGGAGTTTGGACCACCAACCAAAGAATACACATTGATGGACTTATGGTTTGGACCACATATGTGGCAGAGGATGACCTCGATGGCCATCAGGGAGAGAGGAAAGGCCCTTGGGCCTGAGGATGTTAGAGGCCTCAGTAAAGGGTAATGTCAAGGCAGGAATATGAGGATGGGTGGACGGGGGCGGGTGGGTGGGAGGTGGAATTCCCTCCTAGAGCCGGGTTGGGGAGGGGACAGGGGTTATCCAAAGAGGAGACTCAGAAAAGGGGAAACATTGGGAATGTACATAAAGTATCAAAAATAAAAAAGGAAAACAAAACAAAACAAAACAAAACAAAAAACAACTGCATGACATTGTTACATAAACAGACACATTTATCAATGGAATTAAATCAAAGACCCACACACCTGTGGACACTTGATTTTTAATAAAGAAGCCAAAACCAAACAATGGAAAAATGAAAGCATATTCAACAAATGGTGCTGGATTAACTGGATGTCTACATGTAGAAGAATGAAAATAGATCCATACTTATCACCTGCATTAAGCTCAAGTCCAAGTGGATCAAAGACCTCAACAAAATCTGGATTCACTAAATCTCATAGGAGAGAAAGTGGGAAACATCCTTGAATGCATTGGTACAGAAGACAATTTCTTGAACAGAACACCAATGGCTCAGGCTATAAGACCAACAATTGATAAATAGAACCTCACGAAACTTCAATGCTTCTGTAAGGCAAAGCTTACTGTTAATAGGACAAATTGGCAGCCCACAGATTGGGAAAGGATCTTCAACCCTACATCTGACAGATTGCTAATATAAAAAATTTACAAAGAATTTAGATACTAGCAACCTAAATCACAGAATTTAAAAATGGGGTACAGAACTAAAGAGAGAATTCTCAACAGAGGAATCACAAATGACCAAGACACACTTAAAGAAATGTTCCTTAGTCATCAGGGAAATGCAAACCAAAACAACTCTGAGGCTCCACCTTACACCCATCAGAATGACTAAGATCAAAAACTCAAGAGATAGCACATGTTGGAAAGGATGTGTAGCAAGGGAAACACTCCTCTATTGGTAGAGTATAAACTTGCATAACCACTTTGAAAATCAATTTGGTGTTTTGATGCAAAATGAGAATAGTTCTACCTCAAGACTCAGTTATACAATTCCTGGGCATATACCTGTTGCTGTACCCAATTAACACTACTCAAATCGATCCCTGCAGAGGAGGCAGTTGCAGAGGAGGCAGTGGCAGAGGAGGCAGTGGCAGAGGAGGCAGTGGCAGAGGAGGCAGTGGCAGAGGCAGTGGCAGCAGTGGTGGTGGCGTGTTTCTTGCTACCTGCCCCAATGTTCTGGGTCTGGGTTCCCTCTGGGTTCCCAAATGAAACACACACACACACACACACACACACACACACACACACACACACACACACACAGCATTTATATTTTGATATGCCTTAAACAGCTCAATGGCTCAGCGACTTCCTAACCATTGTGTGGCTGATCCACCCCACCCCCATATTCCCAAGTTATTACTTATTAATCCTTTATTCCATCTTTGCTGCCCTAGACCTGCAGCTCTCTTGGGCTGTGTTCCCAGGCATCTACATGACAACTATGCACTCTCTGCCTTCTGCACCTCTCAGACATGGAGTCTCTCCTTCTTCCCCAGCATGGGAGCTATTCTCCTACCTTCTTCCTCAGTCCTTTGCCCAGGAATCCTCAAAGTCCTGCCTCTGTTTTCCTGCCCAGCCACTGGCCTCCAGAATCAATGAGGTGAAATCTTCTGGGAAGTGGTTTCTAAGAGCACAAAGAAGCTGTGTTCCAGATATAGCCAAGACTGTGACTTGTGCTGCAGCTGTACTTGGTAATGTATAAGAGTCACCCAGGTGGTACTGGTTTTGAAGGCATGAAGGGATCATGAAGAGCAGCTGAGTCTTAGCACTGTGAGAGGCCATGGAAGGCTGTTAGTGAAAGCACAGCCCCAGTTGCAGTTGATGGCTCAGGCCTGAAGGAGTCATGTAAAGAATTTGAGGCTTGGCACCATGAATAGAGCCTATGAGACACTATTGGTGAAGCCTAGTTGCATCAGAAGACCCCAGTGTATTGTAAATGCCAGAACCATGGAATGATCACCAAGAACAGTAGCAGTGGAGTGGATCGACCTGAGCTTTAGAGTGCTACAGAGGGCAGAGCTGGAGAAATGACCCAAGTCCTCTGGAGGAGCCCAGAAGATCATGTGTGGATCCCAGATGTTGAAGCAAGGAGCTGTAACATTGAACTTGCCTTGGAGACCCCAAGATATTCGAGATGCCATAGCCGTGGGCTATCTGCTGAGGGAAGCTGCTAACAGGAAGTAGAACCAGCCCAGGAGAAAGAAGTTTGCCTTGAAATCAGATATGCAGATGCAGAGTTTGGAGTTTGTCCCTCTGGTTTCCTGGCTTGATATGGGGATTACAAATAAGTGATTGGATGGATCTCAGAAGATACTTTAATTTTGGACTTTTAACATTGTTGAGACTGCTATATATATGAAGACCTTTGAAGTTAGACTAAATGGAATTTGCATTATGCTATGTTTAGATATGGCCCCATAGACTCATATGTTTGAACAAGCCTTGGGGGCCAGGGAGTGGAATGTGATGGTTTGTATATGCTTGGGCCAGTAAATGGCACTATTAGAAGGTGTGGCTCTGTTGGAGTAGGTGTGTCACTGTGGGTGTGAGCTTTAAGACCCTCATCCTAGCTACCTGGAAGTCAGTATTTTGCTAACAGCCTTCAGATGAAGATGTAGAACTCTCAGCTTCTCCTGCACCATGCCTGACTGCATGCTGCCATGTTCCCACATTGATGATAATGGACTGAACCTCTGAACCTGTAAGCTAGTCCCAGTTAAATCTTGTCCTATAGGAGTTGCCTTGGTCATGGTGTTTGTTCCCAGCAGTAAAACTCTAAGACATAGGCCCTTGATTTTTTTGTTTGTTATGTTATTTGGCAGTACTGGAGAGTGAACATGAGTTGTCACACATGCTAGGTAAAAAGTTTTGTCACTGCACACTTTTTTCTTACACACAGGTTGTTGTTCATCATTTTTGCCCTGGGGTTTCTTTTCCCACCACCATTCCTAGCTTTGCTTGGGCTCATCATGAGAACTACTGTTAGATTTTCTTGCCCTGAGAATACCACTATGTTGAAGTCATCTTTGTTAGAATGGCTCTTCCCTTGAACTGATAAGTAGATTGATTGAAGAAATTGTTCTGGTTATAGTTTTCTTCTCTCTCAAACAAGTTCAATTAATTCCTATTGTAGTTGCTAAATAAATATTTAAAATTTTAGTAGTTAGGATTGTCATCTAATAGATGTATTCTGGAAATAAGCCTTTTTGTGGTACAGATGCCACTTGTACATCAACTGTTTGTAAGCTTAGGTGAACAAGACCAAGACCAATTTCTTTATCACTAGATGCTTGGCTATAAGAGTCTTAAAGGTTCAATGTGTTCCCATTGAAATGTCTTTATTGAGATCCTTGATACAGAATAACATATTTTCATTCTTCAATTTCAAAGAGTTTTCTTTTAAACTTCTAGACACAAATCACTCTCACTGTGTTGTGTTTTATTGGAGTCTAATGAGTAATAAGTATTTAAAAGACTGGGCTTTAGATATATCTCAGTAACATGTCATCAACATGTGTGAAGTTACAAATAGCCCTAACTCAGCATCAGCACTATTCGAAACCACTGTGACATATTTCAGGTTATTAAACAAATTTTCCAGTAGTTCCTTGTGTCTTTATTACCCAACAGTCCTCCTAAGTTACTTTTTGTTTCCACCCTTAACCTAGATGAGCTAAGAACAACTGTGCCTGCAGAGTTTAATTTAGCTACAGAATTAGGTTGTTAGGATCTCAGTCCTTGGATGCCCTGGCTTCCATTTGGGTCATGGTTAAAAACAATCCTGAGTGAACAATGAATTTTAAATTTTATGTAAAATTTTACTTTCTTGCATGTTCTACATGCACCAGAAATTCTCAATTAAAGTCACTTACTGAATATTGTATTGGCATTTCCCAAGTTCATGTTAATGATTCTTAAAATTAACACAGTTTTTTTTGAATTTTAGTATTCATTTGTATGGTCAATTTCAATATTACTTGTGTTTA